>JBBIGC010000082.1:8571903-8585384 GCA_037576955.1 Lepidarchus adonis | reverse complement strand
AGAGCCGGGGGAAATTCAGGACGCCGATAGCACCAACTAGCAATAAGAGTTGTTTTCGAGCTTCTTTTTCTGCAGCTCTTTTAGCGCTTTCTGGTGCACCGCTGCTGACACAGCGCCCCATAGTGGCGCAACGCTGCAACTGCAGTTAAAATAACAGCGAAATAGTGGGGGTAGAGTGAAATCAGGCTGAGGCGGCACAAAATTTGAACGTAGGAAAAACCCTGGGGCCGTTGGTCGAGTGTTGTGTGCATGGCACCCTTGACTCTTCTTGGGTCTCGTCTTTGCAGTGTGTTGTGAAGTTGGGCGGATGGAAGGATTGTAGTTCTTCGGTGAAGACTTGGGGCCAAAGGCCTGGGTGTGCACTGCCTTTCATACAGCTGCTATTTCAATGTCATTGGACAACTCAACATGGTGGAACACCTCCACCTCTCACCACTGATCCAGTCCACATTTTACCCTCTACCCAACCATGAACTGATTGACAGCACTGGACTCCCGCCATCTTTGCTGGTTGGATCTTGTGCTCTTGTCTGGTTTTGACCTCTGGTTAGTTCGTGTTTTGCTCTGTATTTGCCACCTTGTTGGATTCTATGTTTTCCCCATGTTTTTCTCTCTTGACTAATATTTTTATTGGCCCCCTTCATAGTTATAAAATATCCTTTTTTTTCTACTCTGCCATTTTGTGTCTGCTCTTGGGTCCTTACTTTCTTCCTGGATCACATCAGTACACTACCCTAACAGAAGACAAATATGCTCTCTTAGACTCCCAGCCACAGGTGGTGCTTCTCAGGAATCCTGTTTGTGATGGCTGTAGTCTGGACTGTAGGGTTTGGCCTCAAAATTGTCTTGCATTTGGCCGTTGGTCTCGCCAAATTGTCTAGTTGGTCTCCAGCTGCCTTTAAAGTGAGAGTCACTGCTAGCAACAGCCTCCACAGCAACCTGCCACGACAACGTCTTTGTCACTAGTGCAAAATTAGTCAATAAATAAATTGACACCTCCCCCAACTTACAAAATGAAAATCTCATAGACTTGGATCTCTTGGACTTGACAAAGCTTGTCTTGATTACAACTCTGTGACAGTTTAAGGCAAATGTGTGATGATTTAGACTTGTAGCTAGCCCAATGCTAAAAGCAGATATTAGCTTCCATGCTAATGTACTAGCTTCTCTTGCCTTTTGGCAAATCCGTACAGAGTTCTCTTTTTTGTATATCTTCTTTTAGATCGAAGGCTTGTATATTTTAACTTTAATGCTTTCTGGATCACAATAACTAGCACTGGTTGTTTGATCATGAGCAGATTATGCATGTCTAGATATTCCCTCAGATGATGCAAAAGAAGACTGTGTAGAACAAAAATCAGGGGTATTCTAGGACCTCTCCCCAGGGATACTTCATACACAAGCTCAAGTTCCTCAAGTTCCTTAAATTGGAAGCATTTTAGTTTTTGCTCTTAGTGTTTTGTCAAAGAAATATGTGTTACGATGGAATGAAGTGACATTGCTTTCGCAAAAAAAATTAAAAATTCACGACAATTGGGTGAACAGAAATGGCCTCTGGCCAACACGAAATGTTTAACCACGGCTATCATGTTGCTAAGTATTTACCATCCACAGCACTGCCGAAATAGCCCATTGAGCCAAATTTTGCAGTTTAACAAGGAAACCCACCTTCTGATGATGTGTCTTGAAGGTAGGAGGGATGTTTGAAAAGCTACATAGTCCTAAACAATCTTCTGGCCAAAGGATTACTGATTGGAAGTCAAGTCTAACATCCACATTTATTAGCCTCTACATCCACAAACATGTTTCTGATGCTTAGTGTTTCATGGTATATTTGTGCAGTGCATGCTGGGTATTGTAGTGTGAAAACGCTGGATAAAAATTGTAGTTCAGTCAAACAGATTATACTGAGGGATGTTATTCTAGACAATACTGCGTAACATATCAGATAAGATGTTACGTGGTCGTTTTAGACCAGAATGTCTCTTTAATGAACATTTTAATCCCCAATGAAGTTACTGTTTTAAAGATACAACAGCAACAGAAAGGAAACAGTTTGGCTGTTATGGAATTACATATAAATGATAATAAATTATATATATATATATACATATAAAACGGAAAAAAAACAAGTTCACCCTCATAATGGCAGATAATGATGAGTTAGTCATCAGATTGGGCTGAAATGTATTGTGTGTGGATAGAGCTCACTCTCACCCATTTATTTCTCTGAAAAAGCAATGATGAAAACCCTGTATCTAAGTGCACACCAGGCTGTATTAATAAAATATGCTTAAACAAATAAGCAAAGGCCTCTAGGGCTTTAGAAAGGGCTAATGATTTCTGGGAAGTAACATTTTTTATGGTTCAATAGAATCATAAATTGTGTTACTACAGTACTACTTCATTGGAAACATGCCTATCAGAAAATAATCTAATCAGGATGATATCCATGTAGATATACAGTACTGTGCAAAAGTCTTAGGCCCCTGAGAAATGTATATGTAAGAGTTTGGACGCAGTCAGTGTATTTATTGTTTTTTATGTTCAGATCACTAATATTAGAATCAATACTAATACAATTAATATTGTAATATCGTACGTACATGATTGTCAATGTGTTGGGCTCCCATTTCCACAGTTCTCTTTATGGAAACCTGGAATTATCTGTAGGAACCTTGTTTGGGCTCAATCAGTGGTTAAATCCCAACACACATCAACTACTTTATTTTTTAAGATTTTTATTTTTTTCTTTCCATTTATTATAGCGATAAAGTGTTTTTTGCTGCAGAAAGACAAGCACTGCTAAGATAAATGGGAAAAAACAATTTGCTCAATTTTCCAAGACTTTTGCGTAGTACTGGAGCTAAGCCAGCTCTCCCCTAAATAAGGACCTTATGCAATAGTCTGGAGGCCTGATATGAAATATTAACCCCCAGCATAATCAAGAACTATCAGTACAGAGTAGACAACAAGGGATGCACCAATGTGGGAATTGTAGGCCAACATTTTTCACGCCATAGACCGGTTTAATGTCAGACAATATTTTCGTGGATCTGCATTTAAGGTGTCGCGGATAAAAACAACAAAATAAAATGATACAACAAACACAAAAACTGTTGTATTTTGTAAATATAATAATAAAGGTGAATCCACTGTGTAGTTATGTAACTTTATTAGCAGCGTCTTTCTGAAATGCGCTAACAACGATCAGAGTAACGTCCTCCTCTGCCCTTTACATGCTCTAGTCGCTATGGTAACGCATAAACATTCCTTTCAGAATAAATTTTCAGTGCTGTTGTGGTGATCTCAGGGTTTTCTGACATGACTTTCACCCAGAATATTGGCAAAGTTGAGTCTTTAACATACTTAGATGCTACGGATTGAGATTGAGAAATTTTTTTATTCGGCCCAGTATCGGTCTGCGGCCCAGTATGAAATGCTCCACTACCTGGTACTGGTCTGCGGCCCGGTGGTTGGGGACCACTGCCATAGAAGTCCCATAGTAGAAATGATCTAGCTATGAAAAAATTCTTTGAGGTGTGTTTTTGACTCTTGATAATTATGGAATGAATTGAAGGCTTAGCTCTAATCATCACTACTCGTCACTACAAGATATGTTGTGCCAACATGTTGCAATGACTAATCTAGTTGTTTGATTTATACTATCAGGGGGGTGGGATATATTAGGCGGCAAGTGAACAGTCAGTTCTTGAAGCTGAAGTACTAGAAGCAGGAAAAATGGGCGAGAGAAAGGATCTGAGCCTTATCGTGATGGCTAGACTCCAAAACAGCAGTAGTGTACGAAATGTGCGGTAAAATAAACAGTGAGTTTCTGAACTGTGGGCTTTTACAGCTCTGAGAAACATCTGTATGGATGGCTTGCTTTGATTTAACTTGTTCAGTTGCTAAACAGCATTTAATCAAAATCCTGGCCCAGAGCAGAGACTTTTATCTATGAAGTGTCTGATGGGCTAATGCTTCTTGTCACACTTTCAGAGTATTTTGAAGAAGTGAATACAAATCCTGCTCACTTTCCTTTTGATGGACCAAGACATAGTCAGGAATAAAAATGTTAACTGGGCTGTGCTTTTGCCATTATTGTTATTTTTGGACAACTTGCGTTTACAGTGGTCTGTGTGGATGTGTTTATGGGTGTACGTGGCCCTGATATGCCAAGTTCAACCATTACCTATAGTATTAAAGGCCTTTATCATGAAAAATGTAATTTTTTTTGCTTTTTTAAGACAAATTTGATTTGTTTATGAGCATTGCTAGTTTCAAAACCTCAATACGAGATGAATGTTGCGAAAACATGTTTCGAAGCGGTTTATTCTAAAATGAACAGCACTTTGCAAGTTTTTTTAGCCTAGACTATAAAATAAATCTAGCATATGGCAGCCTATTAGAACAGAGGTCATTTACATATATTTGTTTAAAGGTACAGTAACAAGAATAAAGTAAATTCTGGCTTTGTTTGTTGCCTAAAACCCCACGAACCTTATACATGGACTAAATCGATACATAACTCCCACACTTACAGTAACTCCTCCTCTCCTCTTTTTCTGCTCTAGGTTCGGACTCCCCACGGGGCTTTGTGGAGCTCCGCTTTGTGCTCGAGCCCCAGGATGTGGTGACGGTGCGAGGGGGTGTCCTGCAGCTGGACTGCCAAGCGAGGTCGGACCAAGGCCTACCCATCATCTCCTGGAAGAAGGACGGTGTCCTGCTGAGCTCAGTGGTGGACGAGCGCAGGCAGCAACTGGCCAACGGCTCTCTGCTGGTGCAGAACATAGTGCACTCACGGCACCACCGGCCTGACGAGGGGTCCTACCAGTGCTTGGCCACACTGGAGGGTGTCGGGGCCATCGTCAGTCGCACAGCTAAAGTTACCGTTTCTGGTAAGTGCGACTGTAGCTTCTGGTTTTTCATTGTTTCCATCTTCACTTGTTTGGATTCTTAAGCCAAGATGTGTTTGTCCTGGTGTCCAAAGCTAATATAGCTAACAAGTAATAGAAGCTAATAGCCACCCAATTAGCATATATCAATCATCACACAATTCACACTGCATCAGGTTGTGCTTTTTATATGTTTGACTTGGTATCTCGAAATAATGACATTTTTTTCTAAATATTGACAGAAATATGTATTTTTGATCTAAAAAGAATGACCTATTATATTATAAGCTATTACACAGATGCAATGATGATTTTTCTTGAAATAATATTTATTTTAATTATTTAATTCTAAGTAAATAAAATATTTAAATATTAAAATATTTAGGACTTTTTTATATTTTAGAAAGAAAGAAAGAAAGAAAGAAAGAAAGAAATATACTACTATATACTGAAGTACATCAAGAAAAAACATTATTGAGCATAAGACTCAAATATCATTTAAATTATTATAATTTACGTAATAAGCAATACTTTTTTTTCACACAAATGGTTAGGAAGCTGCCCTTGTGAATGGAGAGTGGCTGGTTCAAATCCTGACCCAGATCCAATTGAGGTATCCTTGAACAATGTACCGTCCCATTACAGTTCTCAGTTCTCCCCTGTTAATTGCTGCCTGATCCCCAACATGTGGATGGGTCAAATGCGGAGGTCCCATTTTGTTGTGGTGTGATTACAATGACAAATATTAAAGAAAATAAACTAATTATTTCAATGTAAATTTAATTTATGACAAAGGTAAGCCATTGCTTTGTGATATTTCATCAAAATTCGGAGAACATTTTGAGATGCTAAGTCAAATTTAGTGTTGGCAGAAACTTCGCTACAAACCACAAATCCTACTGGAGCTTTAATTAACATTGAAGCAATAGCTGCACCCTCTATTGCTTTTAAATGACAAATATCTCAGCAAAGCTATCAGTCCTGCACTATGTTTTACTTGTACTGTAGTGTTCTGTAGAGGCAGTTGCTCTCCAAGCCAGGACGAAGTCCTGGAACACTAAACCTGCAGCAACACTCTGAAACTGAAAGGCTAGCTCAGCAAAGTGCTTGCACATCTACAAAGTGCCTCCTGACCGCACACATAAAACGGGAGGTCATGTAGAAGGTCTACGGCAAGACAAAGCGACTTCGTTAACCATCTAAAGAAGGCAATTGCATAACTCTCCTCTGTAGCCTCAGAACAGGGCTAACAGGGCTAATTACTAGCATGTGAGGGTTCAGCTAGGCTAAGCTAATTTACCATGGCACAGTTGGGGGGAGAAAGGAATACATTTAATCTTTTCTCCCATGCTCTCTCTCTTTCTCTCGCTCTCCCTGTTCTCTTTTTTTCCCTTGCGTTGCAGTTTTTTCCCAGTTCTCACACACACAAAGGGTTTTGTTGTGAATATTATGAAATCATTCTTAAAGATCATGGTTCTATAAAGGTTCCACCATTTTTTTTTGTACAACATTGCATCTATCCATTGTATGTCCAAGGAACTGTTGGCTCATGTCAGGCCAATGTTGGAGAAGGTTTTGGTTCTTGTTCTTCCCTTGGGCCTAAAATTGGAAGTCCTTCTGGAGCCAAAGCTCCATTTGGACCCTAAACTGCTCCACAGCACGATCCCGCCGCCAACTATCTTCTCCTGCTGTGAGCTGGACTAACACTAAAGAGGCCTCTGCTCGGGGCAGCTGCAGTCTGCAGACACCATCTTGACTCCAGGGAGAGCAGTAGACTTAGCGAGGGACAAAAAAAAGGCCTCAGTGCCAACTGGAAAGATAAGTGTCCAGTCTGCATCGGGTCAGGGCCAGGGTATGAAATTGAGTAGGTATCAGTTCAGACGTCTGGGGTTATTAATCCGCAAACGGGATTGGCTATCAAAAAAGAAAAAAGGAAGTGGATGCCATGCGTATGGGTTTATGTGGTTGGAGTGAAGAGGCTAAGATAGCGCTAATGCACTTTCGTCTAAAGGAGGCGGAGAGAAGGGCTAACCTCTCCCTGCTTTGAGCCGATAGCCTGACCTCTTGGCACGGACGTTGACGTGGTTATCACGGGGCATTAAACGGAAAGTGACATTCATTGGCTTCTTTTAAGCCTTGCCAATTGGCAGTCTGGTGGAGGCCATGTTCCTAAGCGGATGATCTCGAGTGCACCGGCAAGACCAGATTGAGGCACCAGTTGGGCGCTTTTTGGCGAAAAAGTCCCGTTTCTGATGGGTTTTCATTTATTTATTTATTTTGGTTACCAGACTGAGCTGCCAGACCATGGTAATCCATCTGTGGTGAAATGGAGAAAGAGTGCGAGAGAGAGACATTGAGAAGGAAAAGGAAAGCGAGGACTAAAGAAAAAGTCATTTAACAGCCGAAACATAGTAACCTTCAAAGGGGACACCAGACATTCTTAGCGCCAAACCACACAAGCAGACGTTTTCAATTCCAGCTCTTTCCGAGCACATTTTCTTAACGCATTAAACTCTCTTTTAGCGAGTGTGGGACTGTAGTGAAGACTGGAGATAATGCTTCCATTAAATTGTCTCCTGAACATTTCTCCAAGATGAAAAAAGCGGAGTCCGTGGGGTAATTTCAGTCTGTTCCTTAAACAATGACTGACAAAGAGGAGCCATGCTGCTGTGGTACTGATGGTTCTAAACCCATGTTGGCTGGAGGTTTAGGGCTCTAGATAAATTAACTGAAAAAGTAATGTTTGATAATATTTGCTGGGCATTGGCATCCGTGGCCTAATGGTTGGGGATGTGGGTTTATGACCGAAGGGTCGAGGGTTTGATTCCTGGAACCAGCCAGCAGGCTGAAGAGCCCTTGAGCAAGGCTGCTCACTTTATACTTCATTCGGGATGTATATGTAGATGTTTGTCCTGATTATGTTCTAGAATGTTGAGTTGTACTTCCCATTGAAACATCATAAAGTCAAGGAATAGGCTAAGGAAGAACTTTGTTCACGTTACCAAATAGACTTGCAGGACCAGACGTGATCTTCTAACATTTGCAAGCTGCATTAGAGTGTTTTGGGGACTGTTTCAGTGAAGTTGTTGTATTGAATCGTTTCTACCTTAATAAATCTTCTTTCCCACCCATATTTGGCCCCATAGTTCTCTTGGATGGTCCTAACTCTCAGGTTAGGTCTTTCAGTCATTTGTTCATATTGGTACTGAGCTTTGCTGAACAAACACATAATTTTTACAGTGTCCTGAAGATCTGGCACTGAGTACACTCTTAAAAGCAATGGGCATCTTTGAGTGATCCCATAGAAGAACCACTTTTGATTCCCTAAATAATGCTTCAGAGCATAAGTGATTGTTCTCAAACCATAGGATCCACTAGACAAGTCTACATTTCTTTGCAGTTTGGTCCGGAGCAAAACTATAAACCCTGGGAAGAGATGATACTAAGAAACTTTGTTACTGTAAATGGGATGTGATTTTAAAGAAATGTTATAATGTTTTATACTCATGTAATGTAAGGATATATAGAGGGAAGTCATGACAAGCAGAAGTCATTGCCATTGCATCTAGTGAGTGACAGAAAAACTAACCTTTACTGGGTGAAAGTGTTGGCTTGAATGAATTGAAAAGAGACTTATTTTTCACCATACATATTAAACAAGAACTGCAGACTGTGCAAAGCTAGAGAAAAGAGAAGCAAATGGATCATGCCAATGCACAGAAACAGCTGCCTTTAGTAGGGCAGTTGGGTATGACAGTGATCCTTACAACTTTCCAAAGAGACATGGTCCATGGACATTGACATTTCCAGTTTTTCAGTTTCCTCTAATGAAGACAGACAGATTGATTATTAGGGCATATTCCTGTAGGTCAGAGATATTAAATCATACCCTTTAAAAAAATTTTTTTATAAAAACATGCATCTCAAGGACCATTTAAGAAAAGTCTTTGTTTTGGAGAGTTTGCGTGAAAATGACGTCAAGTCCCAAAGATATTGGAATTGGTTTTATAATCTGTTTTTAATCTAAAACTTCCAAAACCATTACTTGATTCCCTTGATGAACTGGAAAATGTTTGAAGACTTCTTCAGCAGTGACAGGCCTATATTTTAGAGCCGCGTCGAGAACCAAGAGAACGTTGACTGTCTAACTCATTGCCTGTTTTGTTCGTGTGTCATTTTCCTGAGACATCAGCTTTCTTCCAAGTGCCGTGACTTAAAGCCCTGCAAACATGACAATGAATCATGTTGTTTGAAAGATGACATCAACAGCATCAAAAGACGGCTTTTAAGAGGCTGTTGTTTAGTCACAAACTCTACGACATGATGAAAAGAAGGTCACTACTTAGTCACAACGTTTTTCAGTTTAAGGAACCTCACTGGCCAAGCAGAACAGCACTTCTTGAGCCAAAAGGTCAGTAAGCATGGTCTAGAAGGTCACGTCATTGACTCATCTGCGTCTGTACCCTTCAGTAAGGCGACTTAATCCCACCTTGCTCAAGGGGAAAGGGCTCGGGGCTGGATAATGTAAGCTGCTTTGCTCAGAAGCATCAGTGCAACAGCAATAATAGCTGCAGGTGTGATGGACTGGCGGTTGATTTGATTCTGTCTGCAGCTATGAGAGATGATAGAGGACGATATTCTTAGCGTTTTAGCTCAGTGGTAGACTGTGGAAAAAGCAGAGGTGCATTTGACCTGACCTTGGCAGCTGGGGGATTGGTGCTTGTTAGCTTTTGCAGCTTTTAATTTGTCAAAAAACATACACATTCACCATACACACACTCTTAGCCCGGCAATGCAGAGGACAAGCAAATCAGATTACAAGCACAATGTGTTCAGCTCTCTACCTACATGTCGGCATAATCCAGTTAGGATCGTGAAAAGGTCTCCAGGCGTCTCCTAAATGTGGAAACCCTTACATCTGAGAGCGCTCGAATGAAAAGCAGCTAGTATTTTGGGCTTGCTGACTCGCCTAATTAACGTCAACCGTGTGATATACACAGAAATTATCCACAATGTGAAATCCACCGACATGTGAAGTGAATAACATTGTTACATTGGCACCTTTCAAAGGGTGCGATGTATTAGGCAAGTGAATAGTGAGTTCTCAAAGATGTGTTGGATGCAGGAATAATGGGCTTTAGGATCTAAAGGATCTAGGATCTAATTGTGAGGACTAGACAACTGGGTCAGTGTTCCTGGTTGCTCAGAGAACCCAAGTCCATCATCAAAAGCACCTACAGTGGCCATGTCAACACTGGAACTAGACCATGGGTGGCCAATACGTCAATCGCGAGCTACCGGTCGATCGTGAAGACATTGCAAGTTGATCTCAGCGCCCTGCCTTTCAAAAGAAACTACCGTGCATGTGAGACCACACAGTAAACACAAGTGAACCACGAGCCACAGAAAACACTGCAGTACAGATGGAGCCAATCATCCATCCCCACGTTGGTGTTTGGCAGTTGATTGACATAAAGTACGGCCAATCCAGCGTCATCAGTTGTAACAAGCGTCATCGCGCATGCTCGGTCAACCGCGCACTACTGCAAAACTCCAGCAGTCACCTAGTTAGCTGCTAACAGTTTATTTACTTCTAAAGAAAGGGTGTAAAAAATTGGAATCAGACTGTTCATTAAAAACAACACTGAATACCCACCGAAAAAGCGAGGGGATTATATCTGGACTTTGCAACTCTGGCGGTTGATGGTCAAAAAAATATACATCACTGCTTTGAGCCCCATACATGTTCATGCTGCTGTGCAAGGTAAACAATATATAATTTAAATATAAAGTATTCTCTGTATATAACTGTTGGTAGCTCATTTTGACTTGGTCATTTTAAAAGTAGCTCACAAGCCAAAAAAGTGTGGGCATCCCTGATCTAGACAACGGAGCAATGGAATAAAGTTTTCTTTTACGTCATGTGGACAGTTAGTGGGGAATACATGGCGCCATGTTGTTTTATTTATTTATGGAAAGAAAGAAAGATAGTCAAGGTAGTTTGAAGTTCTGGGCAGTGTTCTGTTGGGTCCTGGTTTTCATGTGAATACTTTAGCAAGAACCACCTACCTAAACATTGCAGCAGATTATTTATTTCCTAAAAGATTTTCCTGAAAAGAGTTATTTCCAGATTGACCAGATGTCAATCCAGTCGAGAATTGGTGAGAAGAACTGGACAAACAAGTCCAGTCTTTGGAGGCAAGACCTTGCAGCTTATAGAACTTAAAGTGCTAACTGTGACTGTTCATTTGCTACCCAATACATCCCATCCCATTGTAATACAATAACTAAATACTCAATGTTATTAATTATACTTGTCAGTGGTTATAAACTCATGGCTGATTGTCGTGTGTGGTTGTATATATAAATATGTATATAAATTAGGCCAGAAATTCTCTACAGCCTTTGAATTTTTTATATTCTTCTCCTCAGTGTCATGAAAACAGCAGTTTAATGTGAACACTAAATCAATGCCAATTAGCATTAATTAATGGTAATTTAACGAGAAAAGGCCATGCGGGTGCTGCAACAGTAACCACCCAATCAAAGGCTTCATAATCAAGCCCTTGAATCGAACAAGCAAACAGAAACGCAGCGCTCCCAAAAGAGGTCATTATGTTTAGCGCCTCCTAGGGATTTGGAGGGGCTACTAATTACCAGAAATGAGATCTGCAGGATTTGATCCACTCTCTAAGATCCTGTGGGTATTTCTTGGACTAAAGCAGATACTGCAGTGTGGCTGCTGCCCAAATATCGAATGGATGGTGTTTTTGTGTTGTTTGTTTGTTTATTTGTTTGTGTTTATGTCTTGGCAGTCTTCTATAAGACTGAATGGGACCAGATCTGCTATTTTTTTGTCTATAATTACTCTGCGACTAATAATGCAAAATCAGTTTGTTTACAGTGTTCTGAAATGAGAGTAAATAAAAAAAAGTTTTATGACCAGTATCTTCACAACGTCTTTTCCAAGGGAAAACTGGAAAAAGAAATTGGCCTTTGAAAATTGCCCATCTCCCAAATTGCTTCCAAAAATTGGACAACCATGGCAAAATGGTTTTCCCTCCAAACCTATGGCTGAAGTGTCTTTGGGCAAAAAAAATTATCCAAGAGCTTGTGCGTAAATATGATTTTAAAAGGAATTAAATCTAATACCAGTGAAGCTGATGCCTATAAATCAGGGCTCACGATTCAAAATACTCACAATATTTTCAACAAAATAAGACTAGAAACAAAATGAGATTTCATGGTATGTTATGGGCATGTCAATGTGTGTGTTATGGGCGTGTCAATGGGTGTGTTATGGGTGTGTCAATGGGTGTGTCAATGGGTGTGTTGTGGGCATGTCAATGGGTGTGTTCAGGCCCATGTGTCACGACATACACTGACATTTGTTGACGTGTTTAAGTGACATTTGTCCTTGAAAGAAAGCTAAATGTTTTGTTTCTGACCACGGAAACAGCACAGTATATTCCGATCACAGTGCAAATGCCACCTAAACAACTGCAACAAGATTTCAAAACAAGGTGGAAATACACTTATTTTATGATGTACAGTTATTGTTTTATTATTAATAAATTCATTTAACAAGTATGAATTAGTTACACTAATTAGTCAAGCCTGATTTTCCTTACATATTGGGACTAAAAAAGTTGAATCAGTGCATCCGTACATATTACATATGATATAACAAATAATACAGTTCCTTTTCTCCACAATATTAGTATCAATATAGTATAGTATCAATGCATTGTTACACCAGCATTTGTGGATGGCCCTCTTCCAGTCCTTTTTTGAAGCTAGTGCTGCCCAACTTGAAGGGTGAAGGCAAGACACACTGAACACCAACACTTAGTGGACAGTCCCAAACTAGGGTATTAGGGTATAAATTATATTATCATATTATATTATTATATTATATTATTCCGTAAAATTCTTTCGACAGACTCTAAGCTTTTTGCCTTCGTTTGAGATATTTTCACTTCCTAAGATCCCGAGATATCAGTTTTTCCAGAGTGTCACTGCATGTGTGATCCTCAGGCTTCGTTGCAGTATAAGGGCAGCAGGCATGTGACACATTGGCTCACTGTACTGTGATATATGGTGTGTAGAGCTTCCAAAGAGTCAGAGAGAGAGTGACTGTGTGTGTGTGTGTGTGTGTGTGTGTGTGTGTGAGTGAGAGTGAGAGAGAGAGAGAGAGAGAGAGAGAGAGAAAGAGATAGAGAGAACAAGAGAGAGAGAGGGAGATGGAAGAGACGCAGGAGTTTGGCGTGTTCTAGAGAGATGGATGGATGGATGGATGGATGGATGGATGGATGGATGGATGGATGGATGGATGGACAGATGATGGATGGATAAGAAGAGGAAAAAGATGCTGGCTCTCTGCTCAGTCTCCAATCTTTCTGTTCATATGTTCTCCTTCCCTTTCCTCCCCTCCTGCTCTCTCTCCCTCTCTCCCTCCCTCCCCCCTCTTACTCTCTCTCTCCCTCCCTTTCCCTCTCTCTCCTCTTTCTCTTTCTCCCTCACTCTATATCTGTATGCCCCTTCTCTCTCTTACCTCCTGGTTCTCTCTTTCTGTCTCTCCTTCCC
>JBBIGC010000082.1:8532896-8543421 GCA_037576955.1 Lepidarchus adonis | reverse complement strand
TTACCTGTGGGGGCAGTAATGAGTCAGTCCAGACTGTAATGTTGTGTGTTTACCTGTGGGGACAGTAATGAGTCAGTACAGTGTTTTTCTGAAACCTGTGGGGTTTGAGGTTCATCCTTCATTGTATTGATAAAATATAGATCAGTTGTGTTTTTCCTGTTGAACCTTGATGTCCATATGTTAAAGATCCACCTAATCGAACCTCAATCCTGAACAGCAAGAGGCGAATGCAACTACAACAAAACCAAAACATTGTGAAGCTCTGTTGATTGTGGATTGTGAACTGTATGACTGTTAATGGGGCAGTGTTTCAGTTTCAGTTTGTGTTTTTATTCTCATGTGAGTTGCTGATATTGCACTTATGTAAAATGTGTTTTTTTTTTATCTATCATCAGTTTTTTTATGTTTTGACTTGACAAGAAGAATTGCCATTTTTAGCGTTAGCATTGATTGCTAAGCTGGTTTTCTCTGCCGCAGCCGCAGTGTTAGCCTGGAGCTATTTTGTCTGTGCTAATTTACTTTATTACTCATCAGTTTTTATCATTATTTTAAATATTTTTTTATATTTTTTTAAATAAATTAAAATATATATACTCAAAGGTCGTTCTGTAGATCAGCACAGTGCCACTGCCTCTTTCTCTTGTATTTTTACATAAAAGTAAGAGGCAACAGCTGAGTAATCCCATGAACAGGTGAAGCGTTCAAATATAGTACGATTGTGCCCACCTGTCTCACATTATATTTTTACAAAAATGGCATCACAGAAGCAGAATAAGAAGGTCAGCCATGTTTTTGGAGGGAAAATGTGGATCTTTCCTGGTTTTACAGCTCCGCCTGCAACACTGTGCTACAGTCCACAGGTGAGTTGCCTCATAGTGCCTATTGTAAGAGCTTCAACTGCACCACCGGGGTTGCGTTTGCTGCTTTGGCACTGCCAAGTCTCAGTCAGTTCTTGTGATTTATGCCTGGCTGCCCACAGGAAAAAGCACAGAAATTCACCCGTCAGAGCGAGTCATTCATCAGGACTCAGACAGTCCATACATCCCTCAGCCCAGAGTCTGAGTAGTGTGTGTTTTTGTGTGTGTGCACTTGTAGACGGGTGGTGTTGAACTCTAGCACCCTCTACTGCCAGTGGCAATACGAGAACCTTCGAATAAAGAACAGATTCCCATGAATCGCTGCTCAGTACAATCCAGCTTCAGAGTTTAGCTTCCCCGTAACCCTACGCTAATCGCGGCTAAGCACAGCGTGCTAATTAATTAGGCTAATTAACACTCGCCCAAATACGAGCATCAGGTTCTGTCTCCCAGACTGATGGATGGGACCAGGTCTCCTGGAGACGACCAGGCTCTTGTACTTCCCTAGCTTCAGCAGCTAATGGTTCTTCTTTTTAAGAGATGTTGAAAGAAGCACAGGATGCATGCTAGCTGCTTAAACTGTGTTTAATATGTACGCTATACCCCATTTCCTCATGCATTGTAGCAACTTTAGCACGGTTTAGCAATGGCTAAAATTCTGCTAATATTAAGGACCATTAGCTGAGTTTTGTGTTAATGTACCAAGGTCACTGTGCTGCTTGCACCTTCAAGTTCTTCAAGTGCGAATGTTCTTAACTATAAGCACTGGCCCTACAACTGGAAGGTGTTTGGTTTGAACCCCAATGATGCTACAGCTAGCTGGGAGGCACTAGCTTAGCATAATTAGCATAGTTTTGGTGGATGTTTTGTATCAATTATATACCAAATAAAATTACTAGCTTATACACCACTATTTATTCCATTACAATGTGTTTCTATTTGTCATATTTTACTTCATTGCTGTTTTATAAAATAATATAAGCCACTTAAACTAACATTTGGAACATTCTATTTCATGTTAGGTGGAATTATGGTTCATTATGCCCTGAGTTCATGTTCTGAGTTTGTTTCGTTTGTTTTCTAAAAGCTAATACAGACAAAATGGAGCGCTAGAATAGAAGAAAAATACAACCTCTTTTGCATTTTTACATAAAAGTATGTATTTATATTTGTCATATTTTACTTTGTTGCTGTTTTATAAAATAATAGAAGAAAAATGCAACAAATTAATAAAGAATTGTAGAGAGGTTGTGTGAGTTTTTGTGAGACTATGAGCATTAGCGTGATGCTACATCATCTGGATTTCCTCTGCTTTTACAACTTCCTCTAGCATTCAGAAATGTTTTTGTCTGCCCCCTAGTGGATGTATTGCTTAACATCCATGCCAACATAACGTATGCATGGAAGTATGTGCTCAGTGATGGTTACGCTTAAAATGTTTTTTTGGTTTTTTACATAAAAGGAACATAAATAACAGAATATATAGCAGTTTAAACAGGAAACTCAACATCATGGCCCATGTTTGTAGCCAAAAAGCTGCTGTTTCTCTTGGATCGAATTGGATTTTTACTTATTTTTGGTGCAATTCAGGGACAGTGTTGATGAAAAAGAGTGTATTAGTGGGCAGAGCATGGACAGGTGGGTTAGCAATGCTAGCAGAGAGTTGCTAAGCAAGGGAGGGGAGCTTCTGTAAGTTAATGTTCTGTACTTAATATTCCCATTTTCCCCATATGGGCTCAGCAGTAAGCAACAGTAGGCAGCCGAGTCTCAGCGGACCGCCTGCCCTCCTATCCTCAGCTCCATTAGAGCCCGCTTTAATTTGATGTGTGTGATGCTTGTTCTTTTGTTTTCATCTTCCTTCCATCCCTCTCTCTCTCTCTTTCTCTCTCTCTTAGTTGGCCCTCCTCCCCTTGTCCGTTTAATGAATCTCCTCCACAATATTTTCCTATTAAAGCGGCTTATCCTTTCTTGAGAAACAAAAGCGCTTTTCCGTCTCTGCACCATCCCCTCCTCCATCGCTTCCATTTCCTCCCTCCCTCGCTCTCTCCCGCTCTCTCTCTCTCTGAGTATTTTGTGAACTGTCAGATCACAGCAGATAAGAGTGGGGCGGACCATCTCCTGAGGGAAATGGATGGAATTTCTTTAGGAATGCAAATAGCTGCACTTTGAGTGGCAGCACAAAATCGTCTGCCGCAGCCAAAGCCTTGCATTCTCTCTCTCTCTCTCTCTCTCTCTCTCTCTCTCTCTCTCTCTCTCTCTCTCTCTCTCTTTAATATTTTTTGACCACCCTCTCTTTCTCTGTTTCTTTTCCTATCGTTCTCCCCTTCCCCTCACTCTCTGTTCCTTTATTTCTCTCTCTCGATCTGTTTCCTCCTCTTCTCTCTCATAATTTTTCCCTCTTTTTCTTTCTCTCTGTGCTTACTCTCTTTTCTCCCTTGTCCTCATACTTTTAATTCTTTAACTGTTCTCTTCTTTCCTACATGTCTTACTCTCCTTTTCTTTCTCTTTCTCTCTCCCCTTCCCGTCTCCCCGTCTCTCCACACCTTCCACTACTCTCTCCGTCTGTCTCTCTGTCTGTAGGTGTGTCTGTCTCTCAGCCTTGTAAGTACAAATAGGCTGTTGCATCCCTGCAGTAACCGCATATGAATTATTGAGTAATGGCTTTGCCTGACAGCTTTATGATAAGGAGACAAGCAGAGAAGGGGGGAAGAAAAAAGAAAGAAAGAAAGAAAGAAAGAATGAAAGAATGAAAGAACAAATGAAAGAAAAGAATAAACAAATGAAAGAAATAATGAATGAATGAATGAACGGGGAAATGGAACAAAAGGATGGTGAAAGAAAGAGAGAAGTAAAGAAAGAAAAGAACGAAAAAACGAAAAAAAGAACTGATGAAAGAACGAAACAAAGCAAAAGAATGGTAAGAGAACCATAAAAGAACAAAGTGAAGAAAGAACGAAGGAAAGAATTAATGAATGATTAAACAAACGAAACAAAGGAAAACAAATAAAAGGAAAGAAAGAACGAACGTAAGAAAGAAACAAGTACCTGCACATTCTTTTGTTCTGTCCTTGCCACCTGACCCTCTCCACGGAATCCATTTAGCTGGATTTAAGAGAGGGATTTAAGACAGCAAGGCTTGTTCGCGTCAAAATGCCTTTTGTGTGTAAAGGTCTGATTTGCACATTTATTGTTGCTCTATTCATTCGCCATTTTATTACAAGTGTGCTACTTCTCCAAACCCCTGCGTTTAAAAATGTTAACATTGTACGACGCTGAATAGAGCCACTCCAGTTTATTCATGGCTGAAAAACTACAGAAAGAATACATCTGTTATTCTGTCGCGCAACAAAACGGGCTTTCGCAGGCACGCGAGTGAGGCGCGAGTGAGGCGCAAACACAATTTCCAATACTCATAACCCAGGTTAACGATCTGTGCAGGATACCACCAAAAAAAGTGCCAGCTGTGCATGATTAATGGCTGATTAATCACCTTTTCTACCTCGAGCCCTCCCGCCATGCACACAACATTGACAAACTGCACGTTTAGGCAAATGGCGAGGGTTCGCTTAGTTTACTGTTAAATATGAAGTGCTAATCATATCGTGGTCAGGCCAGCAAATTAAACCTATGCCTCATTACCTTCCCAATCCTCTTATTGAGTTAATTACTCTCTGCAACCCAATCCTTGTCATTATTTCCCACTGCTACTGTACAATAAACTAGACATATGACTCTGGCTGGAAAGACTTAGCCTGTAGCATTCCACTGGGTTAGCAAACACGGGGGCTAATTTATCAGTGGTTACAGGCTGAAGCAATGAAGGCACAAATGTGGTATAAAAGCTCTGGGTTTGCCCTTAAATGCCCATGGATGTTGTTCACCCAGGCCAGGCATTGGCAAAGGTGGTCCTGGAGGACCGGTGTCGAGTCAAGTTTGGTCATTTTCCTTCTCAAACACTCGCTAAAGCTGGCGAGGAACGGGTGAGTTGATCCAGGTGCGCTTGATCAGGGAAATCACCAAACTTTGCTGGACACCAACTTTCCAGGGCCAGATCTGAACAGAAGAAACATAATTTTAAAAAATCAATTTAAATCACCAACCAAACTTACTGTCTAGCCATGTAAGAGGTGAAAATCCTGCATACAAATATTGTGAGCATGCTTATAGTGCAAAATATTAGCAAATTTAAGGCATCGTCAAGCAAACACAATAGGATTGTTTGACTTGTAGAACACCAGACCTCTGTAATTTCTCCCAGATTCAAAATCCTGCCAGAAAATAAAAAGATTTAATTATGGTGCCAGAGCTACACCACCTTCTGAAACGGAAAATGTTTTCCATGTAAAAACACAGGAAAGTTCAGATGTGTGTAGATGGAGGGTCACAAAATTTGAAATGTGATAATACCTTGTGTGATTTGTATTTTGTTTTTTGTGATTTGGCATTTGCTAGAACACTTACCTACATGATAAGCTACACATTGAACCTACAGCATTTGGTCCAATTTTTTGCGAGATGAATAAAAAGAAATTTAGGATGAGGATATGAGAAATGAGGATAAACGCCTCACCCGAACCCCCACCATGGTTTTGCAGGCACCACGATTTTGGGTTTTACATTAAATGCAATGAATTTGCTGACGAACATCTGCCTGTACTCATGATGACCACCTTGGTAATGTGATCAATGTAGGAACAGTCTGCGATCTGTCCGAGATACGAGTGGTAGGAGCAGTGATGAGCAGGAACCAACAAGACCATCAGAACAAGGAGAAACGATCAGAAAACAGTGAGAATGCTGCTCAGCTTTTACCCCTTCTCCTCTTTGCAGAGCATCTACATTTTGTTTTAAAATGTTTTTTAAAGTGATGCCATAGAACAAATGTTGGTTTTCTAGAGACCCTTTCAATGAATGGGCCTTTTATTGGTTCCTCAATAACTCTTAACTATTCCAGAAGTTCAGTTATGTTGAAGGTTCTTCAGATTAGCCTGATTTTCCCCAGCCATTCAAATGTTCTTTAAGGAAAAAAACGTGGTCTTTTATGGCATTGTTCCAAAGAGACATTCCTTGGCAGCTTTTCAGTTTAGCCGAATTTCTGAAAGACTTCAAAAGTACAGCAACACAAAAGGATCCTCCTTTGCACTCAACTACGCACCAGCCAGCAAACCCTCGGTTTTATTTGTTCAAGCACAAAAGCTTCGGTTTGACCTATCTCTTATCCCCAAAGCGCTACATCTCCCCGCTGCTGTAGTGATAGCTTCATCAGGTCGATGGTGGCCCCCTCCCTGAGAGGATCCACACATCAGATGGAAAGTCTGCTTCCTCGCCCTTATCTCCACCCTGCTGTGGATGGCCTGACATTTGAGGGTTTTCTGTTGCCTGTCAGGATCTTCTGATAGCCCGGCTTTTAGCACAGATCTTGGACTGACTTTCTTTAAGCGAAAGCTAAGCTTAAATGGTAAAAGTCTTGCTCATCTGAGGTCACCTGGACAAAAGCACTTTTAGCCCGGATGTTCAAATCTGGGTCATTGGTCCCAAGCGTTGAGGAGACTGACAAGCCTCGGGAACAAAGCGTACATGTCGGGGCGGCGTTGTAGGAAGTCGTTCGGAAAGTGCCTTGGCACATCACAGCCAAATTGAGGCTATGGTAATCCAGTGGGTATCCGCAGTTATCATGGAAAGTCGGAGCCAAAAAAAACATTTATTCCGAAAGGCCTCAAATAGGTAACGATTCCGAAGAATGCTGAAGTTTCTCTTAGGAGGTCTTCCTTAAATCTATAAGAAGGACCCTTGCGGCAAATGTGCCAATATCCAAAAAGATACACACAGTAACATCCATGTGTGCAGACATGGCTCCTTAGAAGATGTAGTTCTACACTTCTGTTCACACGCATTTCATATTAGACATTTTGTGGGTCAATAAAATCAGTCAATTCCAAGCTTCTGAGAGTCTTGGACAAAACTGTTGGAAATCCAGCTGTGGGGAAAACAGTGTGTGATGTTTAGCCTGCTGTTGAAGTACATACATTATTGTATAGAACGTAACACACACACATATAAAGGTAAATCAAATGACGGGGAAATGCAGTAGATGCTCCTCAAGAAACTGCATAAAATTCAAGTTTGTGGAACCAAGGTTTCTCTGAAATTTGCCTTACTGACCTTTCTTACTTCTCCCATTATCTGACACAAGCACAAAAAGTCGTTTCAAGTATCAATGATCATAGACCTGGTGAAGTGCAACTTCCTGCAACCGTTCATTGGGCACTGCGTTGTCTATGCTGGCCATGAGTAATGAAAGATTATCCTATTTGTTTGCCATTTGTGGTTACAGTCTAAGGCAGGGTTGGGCAACTCCATTTATGGATGGCCACAGTTTGGTGACACATCAGGTTCAACTCACTTGTAAACTGTCAAGTTTAGAGAGTGTGGTTGCTGAGGGGAACTACCGAACTGTACCGGACATCCCTGACGAGAGCTCTTTGCATGAAAAATGTTAGTGGATGGTGCAAATGCACGATACAATTTTGGAGATTAGATTGCTTTGTGTACATTTTTGTTATTTTTGATCACATTAATGTTTGTTTGCATTTAGAATTATCATCACCATATTTCTGTTCATACTACATAGTCCATAATCAGCATTTATAAATCTGAGAGCCTGCATGTTCCACCCCACCTGTATCCATCTTACTCAATGGGAATTGCGAGTTGAAGGTGGTCCAGGATCATGGAATGTGAGGCCCAGAAAACGAGAATGCTTTTTGACCTATATGCCGTATAATCCCTCTGAGGCCTGAGCAAAAAGCAGTGCTGCTGTTTGGCGATTTGATTAAATTGTAAATTTTGACATTTTTTAAAAATCAACCGTCGTGTGAAAAAAGGGGTCACGTTGTACTACAGAATGTGGAATTCGGTAGCGTAGCCTGATTCCCTGCTGTAAAAAGCAATCCCAACCGTCGGCAAATTGAAAAAGTAAGATGTTCAGTCTCTCTCTCTCTCTCTCTCTCTCTCTCTCTCTCTCTCTCCCTCTCTGCTCACTCAGCTGTGCGGCTGCAAAATGCCATAGCTAGCATGCTAGTGCCATCACTGTGTGCCTCACCCCCACCGCAAGGCTAAGTGGGCACACACATTAGCACAGCGCTGCACTCCGGAAGCCGAACCCCGGTTGACCCGAGCGCTCAGGCTCGTGTTCCGTCAGGATCCGCAGCCGTTCTTCACTGTTTATTACTAATTATACTAATTAGCAAGGCCGCATGCAGTAAAATGTTAGCTGTTAAATGTTAATTGATCTAGGATGTGAGGTAGAAGCTATCTAGTCTTCTGTGGCTAACAGCAGCATGAGGAATATGGATCAGATTTTAATTAAGATTATTTCTCTTTGAGCATCGATAACATTTAATTCTTTCTTAGCAGGTATTCCTGCCTGTCTGCCTGCCTCTACCTCCACACGGCTACAGCGTAGGCCACTGTGGCCAACACATGAACTGGGTGTACATGCCTGATGAATTATGCATCAGAGGTTAGCGTAGGGAAATGCTAAGCTAAGCTTCATGCTAGTGTGTGTGTGTATGCGTGAGCGATTAGCGGGTGAATGAGTCACTATGGACAGCAGCTATTTTGACGTATGTTGTTCACCCACTCCTGCTAATGAAATGTCTGGCAACAGAATACAATGAAAGAGAGAGAGAGAGATGGAGAGAGAGAGACATTGATACAGACACATTAAACTCTTCTGTTTAGGGTTTAAATTGGTATTTTGTAGAAAAACACCATTTACACATTTTTACCATTATCTGATTTGGTTTTTTTTTGTACTACAGCAACAAGACCATTGTAATCGAAGATAAAAGCCACTAATTAATAACATACAAACTGCAGCCCCACATCTTGCCTCACAATCTTGCCTCAAACCGTCTGTCTCTGTGTTGCCCTGAGGTGGGTTGACCTCCTGACTGGGTCATCGTCAGCTGGGATCAGCTCCAGCTTCCCAGAGATGGATAAATTGGTGCTAAAATCTTTCTTTTTATATATTTTTTTCTAGAATTTGAATAATTTGTTATTTGTTTATTAATCTGATTAGATGTCTTAATTTCAACACTTAATTTTTCTTTATTTTTCTCTCTGTGTATATGTGTTTTTCTGCTTTGGCATATGTATGTACATAAAAAGAATTGAACATATCAGTGAAACTCTAGTACCCGTTTCTGATGATGAGGGGAACCTTATGAAGAAACGTTTTGCAGATACTTAATGTAAGGGGCTATTTTTTTAGGGTGAGTTGTCTAATACAAAAGAAGTGCCATAACTAACCCCATGTTACAGCTGTATAAACTACCTACACGTGTGGCAGTGTTTCGTGCAGTGGGGAATTCTGAAAGGCTCTATTTGTAGTAATGGTTGAAACCACGAAAAGCGTTAAGTGTGGTGGTTAAGGAATTCAGTGGTACATTACAAAAAAATGCAAAAATGTGACCCAACAGTCTAACACACAAACCCTTTTATTAGAGAAATAAAAGATTGGTGCTTAAATGCTAATTGCTAATGTAATTGCAAATAGATACATGTGGTTTCTGATACTGCACTGATGTTGCGTAGCTAAAATGTCACTGATTTTGAAATGAACATTATACACTAAACAAACTCGTTCACATTTAGCAGGCAGGGAGTTCTCCACAAGGGGGCGCAATTGGGAATCAAATAGATTCTGATGCTTCATTAATCCACTTGTTTGAATGTATTGTTTTTATCAGAAGATACAAATATGTTAGCTTGCCCACGGCTATGCTAATAAACAATAGCTGTTTATGTAGTGAATTGAATGTATTGTATTAAATATAACATGATTTGTGTGCTAATTTCCAATATTCAGGATAAGGGGAAACATTCGAAACCACAATGGCCTTTTCAGAATGATCCGAACAAAATCGTCACCCTCCCTTTTGTCATTTTGCAATGCGGTGACATTTGAGGAAGCGGGCCAGAGAGATTCCCCATGACGCTCTGTTAAAGAAAGCTGACTCGCTGTTATGCAGCTAAAACCGTATTTAGCCTTCAGCAGCGGGATCTGTTGAGAATAATAAATTATTGACACCTTTGCTAATTTGTTTCTTCATCCATGGCTGCCTCTCCCTCAGGGGTTAGAGAGTTAGTACAGGCTTTCACGCATGGGTCACATGGCAGAACCCAGGGAGACGGCCACATGTAAATAAAACGGGGGTGGTGGTGGTGTTGGCGGGGGTGGGCCAGATTGGCATTCATGGTTGAGCGTTCTTTCCTATTTTCTCCTTGGCTGCTGAGCGCGGGATGAGTGGCGGGCCAGAAGAGCCAGAGAAATCTCTCCAGATATTAAATGTGACAGATTTGTATTCTGGGCGTGGGTGTATGACCTGAGTAGCCCTCACCCAGCACGGACCCAGACGAAAGCCTTGCTTCCCAGGCCTTATTCCCCAGCCCCCTACTAGCACTTGTTGTCCCAGGACGTCTCTATCACACAGGCCCAGAATATGGGTTACCTTTACATGCTCCTCCCACAAATACCTTCTTTTTCGTGGTAATCTCATATGAGATTACTGCAATTTACTGCATTTTACTGCAATTTACTGCTTTCTTTACCATAACTTATGCTATTTATCTCATCTTACTTTTCATTTAAAAACCACAGTTTA
>JBBIGC010000082.1:8338103-8348991 GCA_037576955.1 Lepidarchus adonis | reverse complement strand
GTGAATATACAGTAATCCCCTCTCTTTTCAGTGTGTATTCAGTGTTAGTGAATATACAGTAATCCCCTCTCTTTTCACTTTTTAATGAACAGTCTGGTTTTGGTTTCTTACTTAATCCAGATCCACCAATCTTTTTTACTCCCCTTCTTTAGAAATAAATAAACCGTTAGACGCTAACTAGGTGACTGCTTGTCTAAAGATTTGCACTCGTGTGCGTGGTTGACCGAGCATGCGCGGTGACGCTTCTTACAAACGATGACGCTGGATTGGTTGTGCGGTATGTCAATCAACTGCCAAACGCCACAATGGAATGGATGATTGGCTCCATCTGTACCTCAGTGTTTTCTGTGGCGTGTGGTTCACTTGTGTTTACTGCGTGGTCTCACGTGCGTGGTAGTTTATTTTGAATGGCAGGGCAACATCGAGTAGCGATGCCTTCGTGATCATCTGGTAGCTTGCGATCGACATATTGAGCACCACTGCTATAGATGTACTGGCCTCTGTATATGTGCCTAAAGGCATCAACAGACTGAGGTTTGTTTTAAGTATACTGTTGGCCACAAGTGTGAGCCAATAAATACAATTCTATGTTTGATGTATGTAGACAATAAAAACACATACTGTATCATAGCTGTGACACAATGTCAGTTTGCAAAAGTAAAGCATTATTAGCGTTCATCATCCACCTGTGCCACATTAATAGTCAACAGTGAAGCCAATCGTACAATCACTGTGTCATTTCATGCGTCATTCCTATTGGTTAGTTAGTGGATCTAGGAGAAGTCACACTGTGAGACGGCCTCCTGGTTATCTGTGGTCATCACTGAACCTCTTTCATAATGCGACATAGAACCATTTTGCAGTGAAGACCTAAGGAATCACAAGGAAGTCTCAAGTTGTGCGAGAAGTCAACTCAAGGTCAAGCAGGCCAAGGATCATACAGGATTCTAATGTTTACCCCAGTTTTCACATTGAAATCAATTAAAAGACAGTGGCCAAAGCTGAGGGTTTTGTTTTTCAACATGCAGCAATAAGAAGTACGGCATTAATGTAATGGCATGGGAGTAGGAAGTACCTGCGAGGGTCTGCAGTTTAACCGAGTTTATTAAGGAAAAACTAATGCTGAGATAAAACAGAAAATAAACACGTGAACTAAGGCTAAATATAACTTTGTATTTATACCAAACAAGAAACAGCACAGAGAGACAAGAGGAATGCATCGGGAATCAAAACCACAGCAATCAGAGCAACAGAAATACAACCGAGATCAGAGCAAAAATGACTTAATGGCTTAAATACAAACGGTACGCTGGGAACAGAGAACAGGTGGACTAGATTACAAGAGGGCAGGGCAAAGGGCAAAGACATAAACAAACAGAGGACAGAAGCACACAGTGAAAAATGTAAACAAACCAGACAGGCATGTCACAGAAAACATGTCCTAATTAAAGCCAAATACCGGTAAACAACATTACAACAATATGTATAATTATTGTGTATAACTGTTTCAGTTCACCACTAAATGGCATGGTGGGCAACCAAAAATGTGAAGTTGGATTCTTATTGCTATCTTCCTATTTGGATTTTCTGTTCCACCATAGACGCTTAAGACTAGAACTGCTAATTAAGTGACAACAGTATTGATTGACAGGTGTAACTAAAGATAACTTTACCGTTGTAGTGTGTTTGCCACTGCTGCTCTGCTGAGTCTTATTAGGCAGTCAATTGTGTTTCAGGAAAAAAAACACATCAATATCTAAAAAAGTAACATTTTTAATGAGTTATCAATGTCCAAGTCATAAAAACCAAGTCAAATTTAAGTCAAATCTTTCATCAGTGATAGTCAAGCAAGTTTCAAGTCATTTGACCTCTACAATATGCTGCCTGAAATGTTTTCATTCATATAAAACCACGTTTGTTGCAGACGCACGTCTAAAAGAACTATAATTTGCTGCTACTACAGTACGTGACAACTTCACAGGTTTTAAATAATGAATAGGAAGCTTTAACAAGAGAAATTATGCATCCAGAATAATGAACAGAGCTGTGAATGATTCTGAAATGACTGATGAAGCAGTTTAAAAGGAAATTCAACCTTTTAGTGTTGACACATAAGCAGATTGGTGTAAAATGGGTTATTGAGAAAATTATTGCCTTGATTTCTTTTTGTTGGAGGTGAATGGAACCAGGGGTTGGGATGTCTGCCACACTAAACTCATTTACTCTCCAAAAGGACCAATGGGCCTATGTATTATTTATAAAGACAACAATAAGTCTGGAACAATGTGTTTCACCATATTACAGCCTGTGCAAACACTACTTTTTATTTTCTCATGTGTTCCATATGCCCAACATGTTTTAAGTATTTGTTAATAATTACCAAATGATTTGTAACCATTTAAGCAACTGTTTAATATAGATAGAGGTAATATATTTGTAATATTTGGTCAATGGTTA
This sequence comes from Lepidarchus adonis, assembly GCA_037576955.1. Taxonomy (NCBI): domain Eukaryota; kingdom Metazoa; phylum Chordata; class Actinopteri; order Characiformes; family Lepidarchidae; genus Lepidarchus; species Lepidarchus adonis. Next base: position 8,346,534 of record JBBIGC010000082.1, on the reverse strand, counting down.
CTAATTCATGTCAACCATGTATAAACATTATTTGTATGGTTTGATACATTTACATTTATATTTATCAATTTAGTTGGTGCTTTTGTCCAAAGTGATTCCCAAGGTACAGGAACAATCAAGCATTTTACTGCACGGAACAGATGACTTCTTACATGTTAATGTATATACTGTAAAGCACATATACCGTATTTCCCCAAAAATAGGCTGCATCATATTATACTGTAGGCCATCACATTCTATAAGCTGGAGAAAGATAAGATAACCCTGTAACGAATGAGGGGGGCATCTGTAATGAATATTTTTTATTTTGCTAATGAACCAATGACCTCGTATGCAGACTGATAATAACCGACACCAGGAAACAGAACACAGGGGTATAAATACTCGAGATAATACATACTACCTGGTGGGTGTGAACAGTACAGGACACATGTGACAAGTAACTAAACCAAACATGTGACAGGAAATGCTAAACCAAAGGAAAACACGTCACAGAAAAACAGGGCAACACACATGTTCCATGTTTTATACTGACCCGTCGCTGATCTACCTTTGCTTCGCATTGCTTTTCAAACTGTTCAGTGCTGCAGTAACGGGCACAGAATTCCATGTTAGTGAAGGTGTTTTCATGTTTTTAGATAGGCCGCCCCATTTAAACAAGCCGCACCCAATACCAGGTTTGTAAAATAAATGTATAAGCCACATCCTATGGATGGGAAAATACAGTACATATGATTTACATTAAAAATCAACCATTTATAAATATTATATGCGTGGTTATTGACATAAAGTTGCTTGAAAACATGAATCTCTTTGGACGTTTGCTTCCTATCAACACCATTGTGAACAATTCAGACTTGGTAAATTCCTCAGAGCATTATACATCAAACACACACACACACACATACAACCTAATCAGCTGGCACTACTCAGCTAATCAATAAGCAGAAGTTTTGTAGAATTAGAGGAATTCTTCAACATCAGCAATAAAGTTATTATAAAATTACTATTTTAATCTCAAGTCTCAGAGCACAAAACTGTAAAAATGATAAATACAGCATTGCCCTTTTTTATTGTAAATATGTGTAAATAAGTCGACATCTACAGAGAACATAATTCAACAGATTACAGGAAGAAAATGTAGCTTGTGCAAAAGTTATGTAATTTGGAATAAATATATTTATTTTTCCCCAGTGTATAAAACACAGGAAATAAACACTGCATGCACAGCAAAAATCATTTTCATTTCAGTGAAAATGCCATAGTTATGTTCTCAGTAGAGGATGTACTTATTTTCTCAAAAATCAACATGTCACTTGCCCAGGGCTGTTCCAACTTTTGCAAGCAACATGATTACAGCATATTACCTTCTTGTTGTTTACAAAATACATGCAATATTGAATAAAACATCTAAAAGTACATTCGGTTGAGTTTAAAATCTTTGAATCTAGTTGGTATAAATTATTACTCAGTAAAATAACCAATAATAAATTATTAATATGGCATGCCATTGCAAATTTTAAACCTCTTACATGATTTAAACAGATGGCATTTGCAACGGTCCAAAACGATTTGCACTTATTTTAAAAGCTAAAAACTAAAGCTAATGCTAAAAAAAGTCTTTACCAAGACAATCATACACAGTACTGTGTGAAAGTCATTTCCACCAATGGTTTAAAGCCATTTATCTCAGCATTGAACATTAGAGCAAAATCAACAGTGAAACAATAAAAAGCATCAAGAGTTTGATCTTTGTGTAGATTTGTAAAAGTCATTGAAATGTTGTGAGCTGGTTAGAGGCCTCCAGCCATTGGATGGATGTGTGAAAATCCATCTGATTTAATGTAATGAAGGAAAAAATGTAACTTTCAAATATAATTATCTCAATACTTTTGCACAGTACTGTACATGCTATGTTTTGAATGCTAGTGAGGGGAAGTGTGTGTGTCAAGTGTGTCTCTCTCCTCCACTCAGACCCGGCTGAAGGGAAGGTCATCCTGCACTGGTGAAAGCTGCACCACAGCAGTGTGTCTGACAGATTCGGCGCGTGCTCCGGGCTCTGGCGGGGAGATTTATGCCCCTGGTCCTGGGCCTTTTCATTTCTCTAATTCTCTATTTGGAAGTTGGGGCCAGAGGCTGGCACAGCACGCGTCTGTTCAAGCGGCCGGCCGGCCGGCCAGCATCTTAGCGTCCTTGATCTCGGAGAACAACAAGGAGCCTCGCGTCACCACCCTGCTTTGACCGCCGTCCAAACGGCTAGAGCTATTTATTGGGCTCATAACAGCCAAAGCCCACCGTAAACCACTTTCACTGCCAGCTCAACTTCAGCAAGAAGGGCTTTTATAGGCCTCAGTGTGTTATCCTGCTTTCGGTCAGATGGTTGTGTAATAGCTTTTTGGCCAAACTGCAAAGAGGAGGATTTTCTCTGGTGGTCCAATAGCAACTTAGGGCTGAGGTCAGAAACATAGACTTGAGTAGACTGTACCAGAACCATGGGCATGCTGCTGTGCTATCCCTGAGCAGCTGGTTATCTTCCGTTGCAACTGGGCTGGAGCCATCGCACTTGCCCTCCTTGCTGCCTCCATACTGGAGCAGATTCCAACCAGCTGTTTCCCCATTTTTGAACGTGATTGGACGGGGTCTAGTCAACTGATGACTTACTGGCTGCTGAAAGTCATATAATCTTAAAGGGAGACTGAGTTATTCACACAAGATGACAGTGAAATAAGCCTTGAAACTAAGTCCTAATAAAATGTGGAACATGTAACGCTCCATTACTTATGTTCCATTCCCGTGCTGGTTGGAGGCCAACTACCTCAGCTTCAGGACTGAGTGGCTGCATCACTCAGGTTAACTCTACAACAATGAATGCACTTCTGAACCAGCCAGCGCAGAGACTCCATTTTGGATCATGTGACTTTATTTATTTCTGTTTTCTCTCAGTAAAGAGCACAGTTTCTATTTCCCGTTCCCATTTCCAAGCTGCTCCAACATCAGCTGCTAGCTCTTTACTCTCTCGCTAACGGGCTACAACTCTCCGCTAAAAACAACACTCTTTCCACCCGTTTTTCACACTACCCGCCCATTCTCCACTCCACACACTATACCAGGGGTGTCCAAAGTCAGTCCAGAAGGGCCGGTGTCCTGCAGAGTTTGGTAGTTCCCTTCCTCAAACACACTTCCTGAACCTGGCAATTAACAGGTGAGTTGTACCAGGTGTGCGTAAACAGGGAAATCACCAAACTGTGCAGGAAACCGGCCTCCAGGACCGGAGATGGACACCCCTGCACTACACAGTCCATTATGGATTGCTCCCCATGAAACCTCCACATCCCACTGAAAACTGGAAACAAACAATTAGCATCCATTAGCAGTTAGCCTTGTCGTCATGGTAGTCTTTAATGCACCAAAATACTTAAGCTCTCTGTGTATTGTAAAATAAAAGCGGTTGTAGAGTTGATCTCATCTAAATGCAGCATATGATTAGCTTTAATAAGTATAACCTCACAATCTAGTTGTCATATTCTGCCAAGAAGAAGAAAAAACAACATCTTTGCTGCTGGACGGAGCACTGCTCTCGAATATTACAGACATTGCGTGGAGCTTAAATTCTGCAGCATAGTTCTTGCATTGAGATAATGATGCAGCTAACAAATAACAAAAAAATATCTAATAACAAAGGGCGGCTTAACTTAGATTTTTAAAACATAAATACACATTTTCTGTGGCTTATATAATGGGGCGGCCCTTCAATGTAGGGTGGCCTATCATTGGGAAAATACAGTAATTTAATTTATTATTTACAGCTCCTTTTCTGTACAGTTGTGCAGTGTACTAGTAGGAGGAATATGTGTATCTGTTCATCATTCCAAACATAAAAGCCCATAGTTACTGATAAGGTAAAGTGTATTAAAGATATAGTTGTTACATAATGTTGCTTTAATCGATTTTTAATAGCATTTTAGCATCAATTCCTAATGTGAGTGGACAAATACTCCTTACCCCAATGAGAAAAATGTGTTAGATAATTATTTTCACATTTTTGGCATTTGTAAACTGCTTTCAGAGTAAAAGTAACTTATTATAACATTATTATTATCATATTATTATTATGAAAATGGAATTAGTAAATAATTCCACACTTTGCAATGCCATTAAGAAGTCCAGTGAACCTACTACACTATATAGTTTAGGTAATGACTGACCCAAATACTAGGTGAATGCCAGCAACTACCTTCAACTCATTATTAGCAGTAGTTCACAATGACAGTCACTTTCACTGTGCAAACTGCACATTTTAATCATCAAAATCTTTGCTTATGTATTTTTTATCACACTGCTATCAATAAACATTGACAGCAGTATTTAATCTTTCATTGTGCTGCTTCAACAATTACTACAGTTTTCAAGTTACTACATTTAGCTACAACAGAACCCTTTCAGAGAACAGTGCTAAACCGCATTCCTTTACTTCCCCTCGGTTGGGCTTTCTTCTCCTGCTCTTCTTCGCTCCTTTTAATGGAACTGAACATGTAACCACACTAATTAAAGAAACTGCTCACTTTTAATTCACATCTATTGCATACAGATCTACTAAACAAGTACAAGAGATACAGCATACATTTATTTTTGACCAAATTATGAGGATTTCGTCTCACACTGGCAACCAATTAGCACCTCCCCCTCCCCAGAGAGCTGGATTTCCAAAGTTAAAGGCAGTGTAAACAGCCAGTTCGGTTTTTCACACTCGGCTCTGCCAAAACACCTTCATTATGTCTAGAAAGACTGGCAGCCTCCTGGCAAGGCACTTGAGTGTGCCAAGAATATGTATTTGCAAAAAGAAAACAGAATGTAGCCAGGCATGTTTCAAATCAACCACAAGTGCCATATGTGATGAACAGATTTTGTGGGGGGTCTCCAAATGTAAAAAAAAAAAATCTCTAAGAAAAAAAAATAAAAATTCATATGTGTTTCTCTTATGTACTAGTTAGTACTAACTGTTTCCTAATTCAGGTAAATGGATTAAAATTTAAAAAAGGGAAAAAAGTCAGGGCTGCATATTCCACATATATACATATTTTATTCCTCGGACAGGGAAGTATCTCCAAAATGATAATTTTACAGGAAAAGTAAATATCCGGCTTCAAATATCCTTGTGTCCATGTTAGTCTTTGTCAGACAGTTGTTCAGTTACTTTGTTTGCCAGCTCACCAGCGGCTTGTTTATGCTGTCAATGCTGTCGAAACAAGATGTGTGTGTTAAATGCCGCGGTTCTCTTTAAAACCTAATCGAGCCATTCACTTTGTTCACAATGTGTAGACTATAACTACAGCAGATAACGCACTCATCTGGCCAATAATTTAATATGTGGGTAGAGCTAGTTTTATCTAGTTTTATCCCAAAATGCAATCAGAAGGATGGAAAAACTGATATGTGACACATAACTATTGCCGAAACAAAAGAAAACAATATACAACATCTACATGCTTCTGCCCTCAGCTTGCCATGCTGGTCTGGAGAAAGAGCTTGTTTAATTTTGATAAACTTAATAGTAGAACTTCACTGAAGGCCATGAAAACTAAAAATAATCATTCATAACATTTATGCCAACCAGCATCAGTCATCGTTTTGGAAAAACCACTTGTTTTCTTGTTTTGTCTTCAATCAGAATCTCTAAGCAGGTATTTCACACAAGTGTTGAAATTCTAACACAAGCGGAGCTCATTTCACTTAATGAGGTACTGATTAGGTGATCACCTGAACCACATTGGATTTAAAGAGGAAATATATAAAAACATCACATCCTTCTTGCAGTAGAACTTGTCTGAATGGATAAAGCAGAATATCTGAATTCAAGCCAACACTTGAACTTTTTTGAGTTTTTTCTGCAATTTAATGCTGAAAGTGCATTAGGTTAATGTGGAATTGTGAGGAAATGTTGTCAGTGGTTTATAGAACAAAATAAAAGTCTTCAGAATCCTCAAACACAGAACAACACAAAGAAAAACCAGAGAAACTGATCCATTTGAAATGGATACAGTATATGCACGTTGATCAGCCATATTTACAATCTCTTATAATCTCTGTATATTAGAGTTTAGTTCATATCTGTATTTATTTTATTATATTGTATGGACGAGTGTCCATTTATGAACATGTATAGATTCATACATATACTTATATTTATAATTAAATATTGTATATGCATATTATTGTTATATGTACTATACTTACATACACTTATATAACTATATAACTATATATATATATATAACTGTATATATATATATATATATATATATAGTATATAAAGTATATATAGTTAACACTTTTTATTTATTATATATATATATATTTATTAATATAAATCCACATCACATACTCATATTGTAGACAGTAGATTAATAACAGTAGAATAAACATGATTCTGATTAAATGATGAATAGTTCTAAAACGAATGGCAAGATGAGGAAAAGAAATACGATTGACGAAGAGTACATTTTGAGCAACGCTGTAGATCCACAACACCAAACCTAGCACAAGTGCTCGCGGTTTCTTCAGCTGAGCCGTGTGTTTGAAGGCTGCTTCTGTTGTGTGAGAGCTGTGTGGAGAAGTTTAAGTGCCAGTTCCAGTGTGGAAGCCTACACTACTATATTTCAACAGTGGTCATAATGGTGGTACTTGAACAGCCAAATGTTTCAGTGTAAAACGATAGAGAAGCACTGAACTACAGCGAACCGCACTCTCCCTCATTAGACATATTTATAACCTGTGAGATCTACTCGCCCTCCCACACCACTGCAGGACAGATGTGTTTTTAAAAATGGGCCCAGTGGTCAGGACACTACACAGCTTCACGTGTGGACGGGTTAAATACAGAGGTCACATTTCCAAGTGTGGTGCACTTCGTGTGATGGGGTGTGTTCATAATCACAAATATAGACCCTTCCATTGCAAATGAATAGTCGAGAAGCAGTGAAAATCAATCATCTTATATTTTCCTTTGTTCGCAGAGATCCCTCACTGAGGGAAAAGTGTCAGAAGTAAATCTAATTACATTTTTGTTAGTAATAGTGGCAGAAAAATACATTTACGCTATAAAACGTTATAACGGAAAAATACATTATTGGGTGAAAAAGGCCACAAATGATTTTGTGTGTGATTATTTTATGATTTTTTATTTTTTTGCTGATTTTCTACCCAGGCCAGCACAGTGGAGCAGTGGTTAGTGCTTTCACTAAGGTCCTGGGTTCATATTTTCCTGCATAGGGTGCTTCAGTTTCCTCCCACAGTCCAGAGGCTTTATGTTTAGGTTGACTGGCTACTCTACATTGCCCATAGGTGTGAGTGTGTGGAGGAATGGTTGCCTCTGTCATGGGATCGGCTGCAGCTTCCCCGCAACCAGAAATGGATTATCAGTTTGGATTATTAAGGATGGATGGATTTTCTCCCCAGTTCTGATGAGTCCCATTCTACCCACCATTCTATACCAGTGTAACATACTTGCAGGAGGACCAACAGATGCCCATCCTGCCCACCCAGAGCGGGTAAAGCCAATTGTGCAAAAAAACAGTGAAACCTAAAATGAAACTGATACTGTTAGTCTAGGGTGCAAGATCTTTAAATTGGACTGTCCCAACACTTTCCCAAATCTCACTTCCGTAGAAAAATGCAAAGTTCCTTTAAGGGTTCTAGCACAATACTCACAATACTCACACAGCAGTGAGGTGGGACGCATGGGAATATGAAGAGAAGGTCTGGAGGAAAAGAGTTCCATTCTTTTTCCAGTATCTCTAAGTATTGCATTTTGTCCTTCACGTCTACACTCGAGGCTCAAAGAACGAGTATTTATTTTCATTGAAAAACATATAAAATCTAAATTATATTCATTTATCGATGCAACACAACAAGTGTATTTGTGTCTAGTTAATCTGAAGGTCCAGAAGAATCAGCTGGACCTGGTGTTTTCTATAGGAAAACCACCCGCAAGCTTTTCTTTGGATCAGTCATTAAGAGTTGACAGTTTTCACCGATTTACAACCAGACTGACAACTCGGAGTCTCGTCTTCGCATTGCTGTAAATACCAGCCATCGGTCTATCCATACGTCTAAGTCGGGCGCAGACGGATGAGGCTTCGTTTCCGTATTACCTTTTCGCTACATTTTCGTATGGTGGAGGTCAGTTCACTCACTACCATATCTATACACTTCAGCGTGGGAGACTTCAGCTTTTGGATCTGCTTTTTCACTATGGCCTCGAAGGCCAAGTCAGGGGTAAACAAGCCCGTCCTGCAGAGGAAGACGGGGGGGCACAGGACACAGCGAGAGAGACGGAGAGAGAGAGAGAGAGAGAGAGAGAGAGAGAGAGAGAGAGAGAGAGAGAGAGAGAGAGAGAGAAAAAAGAGAGAGGGGGAGGTGGGTAAAGAAGAGT
>JBBIGC010000082.1:8307334-8317707 GCA_037576955.1 Lepidarchus adonis | reverse complement strand
TAAAACAGACAGAAGCGATGGTAAAACAGACAGAAGCGATGGTAAAACAGACAGAAGCGATGATAGAACAGACAGAAACAGTGATAGAACAGACAGAAGCGATGATAGAACAGACAGAAGCGATGGTAAAACAGACAGAAGCGATGATAGAACAGACAGAAGCGATGATGGAACAGACAGAAACAGTGATAGAACAGACAGAAGCGATGATAAAACAGACAGAAGCAGTGATAGAACAGACAGAAACAGTGATGGAACGGACAGAAGCGATGATAGAACAGACAGAAGCGATGATGAAACAAACAAGTGATAAAACGGAGTTTGGTTACAGGTGGGCGGAGGCGATGGGAATTCATAGACCTGAGTTTTCTGTTTGTGGTGTCGGGAATATTATATAGATTTATTGTCAAATGTTAAAATATAAAAAAATTTAATAGAAGTCAGTTAAGATGTCTTTACAAGTGCTGTGATAAATTCTCTGACAATGTCATTCTTTGTTTTCTACAGGTCCAAGGTGTTGCAGGTCCTGGGTTTAATAAGAAATTTAAGAAAAACGGAAAAAGAAAAGGATTTAGGCCTGTCAGTGAAGTAACAAATGGGAATTAAAGTGTGATATCTGCATTAACTCAGACTCTGCTCTTTCTCACATGCTGTTAATCTCTTTTTTTAAATGTTTTTCAATCATTAAGTATGGTTCATCATAGACATCAGAACCTGTATTTAAATATTTCTGACTGTAGAGTGTTGGAAGTAATGTAACTTGTTCTTTTGTTGGGAAATATGTAAAGCAACTAATTACCCATCAATATTAACCAATGATTATGAATAATTATTCCTTCTAAAGAAGCATGAAGCTTCAAGTCATTAAGTCTGTGTGTTTAATGTGTACAAGATTAACTGTAGCTTACAGAACTTTCGATTTTATCTCAAGGTTTCACTATTTTGTTTTTACTGTTTGATATACAAAGTGTTTCTAAATAGAGCTTTATGAATTGCTTGGAGTTTAAAGTCTTTTCTTTCTGGCCAGTTTGGGTTGTCATTACTGTCGTCATTACCAAATGGTGGTTCAAGCTCATTTCAGTTTGAAAGTGGCATTATTGAGCAAGGTGCCCACCGTAACTGAAGGCAGACAGAGGTGGTAGTACTGAATTAAACCGTGAAATCAAAGACAATTACATTTTGAATTACGTCCCCTATTACCTACTTACTTTTTATATACAGTAGTTGGTAGTTTTGTTTTTTTGTACTTGCTCATTTTCAGTAACTTGCACAATACTTCCTGTAGAAAGAATTTCCCTGAAGGACAGGAAATGTGCAATGATTGCTACCATCATTCCAGGGCCTTGCTGGAAACTTTTAAAGGCCTGTGTTGTTATAATTAAATTAACAGCAGCATTTTATCATAAAGACTATACTAACAAAACATTTGTCATGCTTATAGAACACGTTGCACCTTTTGGGTCAGTTTAACATGATTGCATATATGCATAACAGTTTACACTGAATTCCAAATTGATATTTATGTGTGTTGATGGTGCAGGAGTTGCTGATCCCTTCGAAGTGCACTACATAGGGACTAGAAAGCAATTTGGGAGTTAGCCTTCACTCGCCCTGAAAATATCCATCTACAGAAATACATATTCTCGATTAAAGACTCTAAAACCTTCTCTTTAGTTGTTAAATTCATTCCAGTCAATTAGAAAAAAAATAATTTATGTATTTGTATAATAAATTCATAATATAATTTCTCCAGTGTTTATTACGTCTTCGATATAATGGGCTCTTACAAATGTACCAGTGTAGACATCGCGTGCATTTTAACTTTCTTTAACAATATACATTCTAATCTAAGAGATTGTTTAAGAAGGTAAAATTAATACAGTAGCTGTACGGGTGGTCGTCGCAGCGATATGACGTCATCAAAGCGGGTCGCTTTGTATGAATTTAATGTTTTTGTGCTGAAGCGGCTGAGAGGATTTACAGTTTAAATCCGTAGCATTTTAAAGGTAAGAAATGTTGTGCATGTTTTTTCGGGCTAATGGAAAGTCGTTGCAGGAATATCATGCGGAATTGCAGCTTTATAGCACATAAACAAGGGCAAAATACTGGGCATTGCTGCACAGACATTATTATCTGCAAGACACCAGACTCACCAAAGTCCGGCGACAAAAAGACGATTAATTAAAGTGAATTTATCATTAATAAATATCAATGTGTGAGGATTGCCATCGGTGAGGACCACCGATTAACCCGTTAATGTCCATATGAACACATTTAATTGTTCTGTATGTTTAAACCCATCAAACCTTTACTGCTATGGCTATAAAGCATATAAAAATATATAATTTCACAATATGTGTACCTTTCTCTGACAACTGTAGAAGTTTACAAAAAAAAGAACCATTAATGACATTTAAAGTATTGTCAAAACTATTTTATAGATTTCATTGCTCTAAATCAAATGAAAAATGATCTCTTTCTAAAAAACATGCAGTTACTTTTTGTCCTTTAAGAGTCACAATACGCTCACAAACGTTTTATTGGTCAGTGGTATCCTATTGGTTAAGACCTTGCCCTTGTGATCAGAAGACTGCAGGTTCAAGTCCTGGCCCAGGTGCCACTAAGGGATCCTTGAGTGAGGTACAGTCCTGCTGGCCATAGCTGCCCACTGCAATACGTGTGGATGGGTTAAATGCAGAGATCACATTTTATTGTGGTGCACTTTGTGTGATTGGGTGTATTCACAATGAGGAATTGTCACTTTTAATTTGTTGTGATGCTATTTATCACAATAACTATAAATATCACATTTATCTCTACTACTTGTATGATTGTGTATGTGAAGAATAAAATCTGAACTTGAACTATAAAGTCACTGATTTTTACAAAATTATAGAGAATGACTTTCTCATTCGAACAAATAATATGTAAAATCCACAAACTAAAGGAAAGTAAGGATACCCTTAGTACATTATTGCTCAAAAATATTTTATTGAACTTTTCAGTACAAAAATTTTATTTTAGTAGAGTATCACAAGTAAAGGTTTTGAGAGAACCTTCTTTCTTTGCCTCCAGTTTAGGAAACTCCTAAGTCCTGGTATTTCATGTATTTTGGTGGTTCCTACACATGGTTCTAGAATATTCTTTGACCTGCACAGTTTAGTGTTCAATAAGCTCAATAACACGTCATTCCTGACTTGGGTTTGAAGTGCGTGTGTTACAGCATGAAAAACCAGGGAAGGTGTTGTCCAATAATTGTGATGCATGCAGAACTGTTTGTTTGTACTCTTATCTTTATCCAATGCATACTTTGAGTGAGGTTAAGGTATGACTTTGTAAATGTCACTTTGCTGTCTTTATTTTCTTTCAGGAATGTGTCTATGAGCCATTGGGCATCACCTTGTAATCTGCGCTATATTTTTGCTATTCATCATGGCAAGCTCAACCGTAAAATTTACATGGTGTGCTTGTCGTAACTATAAAATCCAATCCAAGGACACGCATGACAAGTGTTTACTTTGCCTGGGAATTCAACATGCCACGGAGGCCGTCCTGGAGTACGGGAAGTGCCCCCACTGCGCCAAGATGGACTGGAGCACGTGCATCAAACGTCTCACGAAGGTGCAGGAAGTGATGCACCAGGAGACCCAGCAGAAGAAAAACGAAGCTGCTCAGAATGGAGTTCAGCCCAAGCTTGAGCCAGTGACTTCACAAGCTGTAGTTACAGAATCTAAGCTGATGAAGGTGGCACCTGCCACCCAGACGGCGACACGGACCGAAATGCCAGCGCCAGCTCCATCATCTTCAACCGTACCAGTAATGTTTACTATTCTCTCTCCTTCTCCTGGCCTCTCTGAGCCTAACGCTGGCATTGTGAAAGGCACGTATGTCTCACGATTAGCCTTGCAGCATACGCAAGACCAAGCTCCATCTGCGGAGCCTGCAAATCCTCCACCAATGCCTTCCACTTCCCACAAAAGGCATAATTCATCCAGGTGCCACTCATGCTGCATGAGGCACACAAGCAGATCCTGTGGGCACAGGCGCAAACATTCCCCATCCTCATCTTCTTCTTCATCCTGGAGCTCATCCGAATCCTCCTGTGAGTCTGTCAAGGGCAAGAGGGTGAGACGAGAATCGAGGAAAGCTGCCAAGATGGAAAGACGAAATGGACGGCTGCTAGAGATGGTGCAGCAGAAGCTGGAAGCCCAGCAGAGGGCCATGCAAATGCAGTGGAGCATGCTGGAGCAACGGATAGGTGCTCTGGAGAGGAAAGGTTCATCAGCAGCCGCGTTTCCTGTTCCGGTTGCCCCGAATGCGGTGGAGATCTCTCCGGTACTAAGCTTACCGCAGGTGGATCGAGGTGAACAGACTGGTTCGAATGTCGATTCCATGCTGACCAGACCTGTCGACCCATCAGTTGTGGTAAAACAAGAAGAAAATCCACTAGGGGTCTCGTGTGGTACGAGGTCAGGTTTGCCAATTGAGGGCGAAGGAGAGACAGATTCTCAGCCGTCAATGAGCGATGTGTCGGCACAAGAGGTTCTCGCTTCCACCGACTTGCAGAAACTCATATGTCGTGCGGCCAAACGCTTGGGTGTTGATTTTCCAGCATCACCAAACTGCTCTGACCCACCACTTCCAACCATGGTGCCAGAGTTTGAAGATTTGGTACAAATCACATGGTCCAACCCGGCAAGCTTGAAACCCTTCAGGGCTGTCTTTTCTGAGCTGTACAAGCTTCACGAATGCCAGTCTGCATCATATGACAGCATGCCTCAAGTTAATGGCTTCATGTCTGCAATTTTCCAAGCTGTCAGACCCACAGAAAACAAGGAGCGCTCAATCCCGACTGAGCCCTGGAAGTTCACTGAAGCACTCATGGAGAAGGCCTATCAGACGGCAGGCATGCTGGCTAAGACGGCAAACTACCTGCGATATCTTTCAGACTATCAGAAGTCTCTTTTAGCTGAGATCTCAGAAGAGCAGCTATCACAGAGTCTTCCAGCTGTTCTCAGTGAGCTGAAGCTCATTGGACACTTTTCACTCCAGCTTTCGTCACACCAGGCAGAACTTTCCGGAAGGATCATGGCAGCATCTGTGGCGGTAAGACGGCAGATTTGGATGGCCAAGACCAACTACACGGATTCTCTGAAAGCAACTGTTGCAGATCTTCCATTTGTTGTCGGCCATTCGGTTGGGGAAAATGCAGCGTCTAGCTCAAGTGATGCAATCTGAAGACACGAAGAGCTTTTTGCCCTCCAAAGTTATGTTGTAGATATTCAGAAACTTGGGTTATGTGACCAGTAATGTTGAGTGTAAGCCTTGACATCTCCTCACCTCCTTCAAGATATTGTAGACTTTGTTGTTTTAATGTGTGCATCAGTGCCATCGAGGGAATTAGTCAGTAAAAGCCAGACTCAAAGTAGTTTAGTGTCAACATTGTTTATTTCTTTAATTCCCTTAAGCCTCTGTTCACTTATATGTATTATCAGGTTAAAGCAGGAGTGCCCAATACGCGGATTGCAATGTACTGTTTGATCAGGAAGGCATGCGAGTTGATTGCGGAGCCCTGCCATTCAAAATAAACTGTACTGCGTAAACGTGAAAACGAGTAAAGCACAAGCCACCGAATACACTACAGTACAGAAAGTGTGGGGTAGATCGCATGTCATTAATAAAGGGTGTTGGTGTATCATCCATCCCCACTGTGGTGTTTGACATATGACTGACATACAGTACAACCTGTCTGACATCTTGTCTTCTGTAACAGGCGTCACCGCACATGCTCGGTCACCACGCAAGCTACTGCTAAATTCCAGCTAACAAGTCACCTAGTTAGCAGCTTTTAATTTATTTCTCCTAAAGAATGAGTGGCGGAGGTGGACCAAGTAAGAAACCAAAATCGGACTGTCCATTTAAAAGGTACGACACTGACTACCCTCTGAAAAGCTAAGACAGAAAGGTTAGAAAATATTTTTGGACTATGCAACTCTGGCAGATTCCGTTCAGTTTATTGGCGTGAGGTAATGCCCCCCCCCCCCCAAAAAAAGTATAATAAATAAATAAATGAATTAATAAAAAATAAATAATAATTATTAAAAATGTATATATATATATATATATAATTTTTTAATTATTATTATTTATTTTTTATTAATTCATTTATTTATTTATTATACTTTTTATATATAAACACACACATACAGAATGTTATTTCTGGCTCTAATAGAAAGGGGTCCGAACACACATTATGGCTGATTGGCGTATGGGCTATTTTGACTCAACACCATTGTACCCCTTCATCATCACACACATTCATCAAACAATTTCTTGGGCATCAGGTAACTCCTTCATAACCATTATATATATGTATATATCATTTTTTACTTTTTCTTTGCATTTTTATTGTTGACTTGGTCATTTTAAAAGTAGCTTGTAAACCAATGAAGTGTGGCCACCCCTGGCCTAAATGAACTGGAAGAGGCAGAGTGACCAAGTAAACCTTAATAAGGCCAGTTTCCAAATGCAGAATTAGCATACACTTTAAACACCAGGGGTTTTCACCACCAGATTAACCCAAGACTAAAAAAGGTTTTAAAAAATGTAGTCTTAGACTAGGCTTAATCTGTGCCCAGACAACTGGCTTTAAGGTCAGTCTCTAAAACAGGACTTAAGTCTAGTTCTAAATTGCATTTTCTTTTGCTTTTATTGGTGAATCTCCATTCAGAATGTTATGTACTTCAGTACCTAATCCCTAGGCTTTATTCCTGACCAGAAAACTGCCGCCCAAAGCCTTCTTAATGAATCCATTACACTTCCATTGCAGTTACTTAATCCTTGTTTGGCCCTAGAGCACAGTAAACATGGCATGAGTTCACCCAGACCCAGACGACTCTGAACTCTACCTTCCTGATACTGGATGAACCTTTTTGTTGCAAACATGTTGTGTCAGATGCATCAGATGTCCCTGTATGTGTAGACATACTCAACCGTCCCTGAGACTGATGCCTTGCATACGTCTGTATGGTTTAACTTGCAAATAAATGCTCTTGTTGAAATGCATCAGCCCTTTTGTGCTTCTAAGATTTATTATTTGGCTATTTTTTTTGTTTATTTGATTTACCGGATCTCTTTCAATAGTAGCCCCGGTGTTTATTAAAAAAAAATATTCTGACAACCCATCGTTTAATAGGGACTTTAACAGGCTTTTATTGGAATTATTGCAATAAGAGTTTGGCTATCATTAGAAGATATACTGTAATTCAATTCTATAAATTTGTATTATTTTAAATAATTTGAAATTGCTAACTGGTCTTGACTGTGTCAAATCCTCATGCTGACAATAGAAAGAGTACAAATGAGCTGCCATAAAAACACTAATGGTTCAGAACTTGTTCATACACTGTAAAATATGATCTTGGAGATTTTCTGACAGCAATGAAATGTAAAGAATAGTCACTGCTTGACTTAAAAACCTTTACATACCCCTAAACTATTTTTTATTGTTTGTGAGATTTGAACACTGTACAAATAAAGTTGCTTCCACTTTGGCTCATTATACACTATATTGCCAAAAGTATTCACTCACTCATTGAAATAATTAAATTGCAATGCAAACCGTTGGATGCCGTAATGTAAAGTGCCACCACTGGATTCTAGAGCAGTGAACACACAGTCTCAGTAGTGACAAATCACACTTTTCCATCTGTCAATTTGATGGGTGAATCTGGGTTTGGCGGTTGGCAGGAGAACGCTACTTGTCTGACTGCATTGTGCCAAGTGTAAAGTTTGGTGGAGGGGGGATTATGGTGTGGGGTTGTTTTTCAGGAGCTGGGATTTGGCCACTTTGTTCCAGTGAGAGAAACCACCAAAAGATTTAGGACAATTTCATGGTAGACAGGTAAGGCCACTCCAGAGCCTTGAAATGCTTTTACATAGCCACTCCTTTGTTGGCTGGGTGGTGTGTTTGAGATCATTGTTAAGTTGGAAGATCCAGCCACATTTTATCTTCAATGCTCTCCACTGATGGAAGGAGGGATTTGCCCGAAATTTCCCCATTCATCCTTTCTTTAATACGGAGCAGTAGTCCTGTCCCCTTTGCAGAAAAGCATAGTGTTTCCACCACCATGCTTCACAGTGGGTATGGTGTTTTTGGAGTGCAACTCAGCATTCTTTCCCCTCCAACATGACAAGTGGCATTTATACCAAAGAGTTCCATTTTGGAAGGAGGATTTGAATCTACACCCTTCTGTGCTCAAGGGCAACACCTTTACCACTATGCCACCACTGCCACACAGTTTCAGGATGTTTTGCCATTTTTGACAAATCCTTATTTTAAAACAGATTACACATTTTTAAGGAAAACATGAAATATTTTACAGGACAACCTCATTTGCAGGCAATATCTGTCTGATTTAAGTATGTTTGTAACAAAAATAATAAAATTTTAGGATGTCCCAAAAATGCAAAATAGGTAAAGGTTTTATATTTTTTTATATTTTTATATTTTTTCAATTTTGATGAAAAAGTCACAGTTCAATTCAGGTCCCATTTGGGAACAGAACAGATTGCATGGACTGTATTTTGATGCTTTGCAATGATTCTATGAAGAATAAATACATTCTTTTTAAAGAAAATGTAATAATTTTTGACAAATTGTCATTTCATGACAAACTTCCAAATTCATTTTTAAGGAAAATGTGAAATATTTTACAGGAAACCTTCAATTGGAGGCATTATCTGTCCCATTTAAGTGTGTTTGTAAAAAAAAAAATCAAATTTGAGGATGTCCCAAAAATGCAAAATAGGTAATGGTCTTTTGTCTTTTTCCATTTTTTGATAAAAAGTTACAGTTTAATTCAGGCCCCATTTGGGCATGAACAGATTCCATGGACTGTATTTTGATGCTTTTCAATGATTCTATGAGGAATGAATACATTCTTTTTAAAGAAAATGTAGTAATTTTTGAACAATCCTCATTTCATGACAAATTTACAAATTAATTTTTAAGAAAAACAGGAAAAACTTTACAGAAAACCTTCATTTGGAGGCATTATCGGTTTGATTTAAATGTATTTGTAACAAAAATAATCAAATTTGAGGACATAAAAAAATGCATAAAAAGGTAAGTGTATAGCTTTTTGTATTTTTGCAATTTTGGTGAAAAAGTCACAACCCAATTCAGGCCCCATTTGGGCAGGAACATTTTTCATGGACTGTATTTGGATGCTTTGCAATGATTCTATAAAGAATAAATACATTCTTCTTAAAGAAAATGGTATAATTCATTTCATGACAGATTTCCAAATTCATTTTTAAGGAAAAAATTAAATATTTTACACGAAAATTTAAAGACATTATCTGTCTGATTTAAATGTGTTTATAACAAAAAGAATCAAATTTGAAGACATCTGAAAAATGCACAAAAAGGTAAAGGTATAGCCTTTTGTATTTTTGCATTTTTGGTTAAAAAAAAAAAAGTCACGGTTCAATTCAGGCCTCATTTGGCAGGAATACATTCCAAGGACTGTGAAGAATATGAAGAATAAATACATTCTTCTTGAAGAAAATGGATTGATTTTTAACAATCCTCATTTCATGAAAAATGTCAAAATTCATTTTGAAGAAAAACGTGAAATATCTTACAGGAAATCTTCATTTTGAGGCATTATCTGTCTGATTAAAATGTGTTTGTTACAAAAATAATCAAATTTGAGGATGTCCCAAAAATGCACAAAAAGGTAAGGGTATAGCCTTTTTCATTTTTGCAGCTTTGATGAAAAAGTCATGGTTCATTTAAGACTCCATTGGGGCAGGAACATATTCCATAGACTGTATTTCGATGCGTTCCAATGATTCCATGAAGAGTAAATAGCTTTTTAAAAAGAAAATGGGTGAATTTTTGACCAGTCTAGTATAGACTTTTGTATTTTTGCAATTTTATTGAAAAACTCAAGGTTCAACTCATGCCCCATTTGGGCTGGAACATATTCCATGGACTGTATTTTGATTATTTGCAATGATTCCATGTAGAATAAACAGCTTATTAAAAAGAAAATGGATGAATTTTTGACAAGTACTCATGTCATGACAAATTTCAAAATTAATTTTAAAGAAAACCATGAAATACTTCACAAGAAACATTCATTTGGAGGCTTTGTTAGACTGCTTACACGTGTCTGCAACAAAACTAATCAAATCTGAGGACGGCCGAAAATGCACAAAAACGTAAGGGTATAGCCTTTTGTATTTTTGCAATTTTGGTGAAAAAGTCAAGGTTCAATTAAGGCGCCATTTTGGCAGGAACATATTCCATGGACTGTATTTTGATGATTTGCAATGATTCCATGAAGAATAAACAGCTTATTAAA
>JBBIGC010000082.1:8268296-8287276 GCA_037576955.1 Lepidarchus adonis | reverse complement strand
TCAGAGTAAAACTTCCCCGCCAACCTCCTAATCTCTTTTAAATCTGTGGCAATAGAACCGTCCTCCTTACGTACAGCGGCAATAGACTGCACACTGGTCTTGGACCTTTCCAAGTTAAAAAAGAAAGCAGTAGGAGCATCTATGTCCTGGATGGATACAAAACGTGACCTCACCAGTGCCCCCTGGACCCTTTCATTTAAAATATTCCCCAACTCCAGCTTCTTTGCAGTAAAAATTTCTGAGAGAGAGAGAGAGAGACTCATTGGTAATTATGGGTTGTTGATGGTCATGACACTTGGTTCCTCAGCACGATCAAGAAACCACTCCAAGTTAAATTGAATAAATTCTCTGCTGTTGAATTATGCAATTGTGAAATTCCCCATGAAGAACAGGCTTCCTGGTGTTTTCCTCTTCGCTGCTGCTTGGCTTTAGTGTGTGAATATTTCTCGTAACACTTCACTCTGGTTACAGAAGGAGCAAACGCTCCAGTCAACACAAACAATACCATCGCTTGGTTTCCGCATGCCGCGGATTGGCGCGCTGCCAGTTCTTTTGGCAGAAATGTGCTGCCAGTTGGAAGTTGCTGAACTGCTCTTGAGGGGAACTGGTGTCTTTCCTGCACAGATTTCCTTCTTTCCTATAATTAGCATTTCTGAGGCGCTCGCTTACGGGATTTTGGGCGAATAGCGTTGCATAACCAAATCTCATTTCCTCTTCCTGTCAAGAGAAACCTGCATTCGGTTGATCTGAGGATGAGACCGGTTAAAGCTGATCAGACATATGGACATATATTCCTGGACTTGTCATACTCGACATATAGAATTTTATGGTTACGTCTCTGAAGTTACTATGTGAAAACATAAAACGCTCAGAAAAAGGCATAACAGAGCCTCTGGTGGGTAAATGTCTCCCTCTAGTGGACTGACATGGCAATGACCCCAGGGCATTACACACGTCGGTGCTTTTTTAAATGAGTGACTTGCTTGTTCCTTATTGTTTACCACCTGTTTTGAGAGTGCGATGGTCATGAGCATCCATGACGGACTGAGGGTCGATGGTGTAGGTTAAATGGCGGCAAGGAACGACTAGGACATTAGAAATGTTAGGAAATTGCTCTTGGAAAGTCTTTGAATGAGCTTTTTAAGAACAAGTTGGGAACCCTAGATTTAGTCTATAGCAGTTTAGCCCCCACCTCCTATATCTAGAGCCATTTCTGTCAGAACTGAGTCTTTCTGCAGCGAGAACATAAGTTTGAGTAAATTAGCATCAACAAGGGTCAAGAGTTTGATCTTTAAAGATGTAAAAGTCATTGAGATGTTGAGTTGGTTAGAAGAACGCAGGTGTGGTTCCAGGCCTACAGCAGCAGCTGATTTAATAGAAGGAAGAACTGATTGAGGCCAAAGCAGAGATTTGATGGCGACTACACGTTGCTGCATGGATCATGAGGAGGAAGATCGTCTGTGATTACCCCCACTCCTACTGATGAGAGCTGCAGGGACAGAAAGCCTGATCTCCCCTAAGAACTTTAGATGCCTCATAACATTTGAACTTTTTATCGCTCTCCGGTGTCGACCAGAGGAGGATGGGTTCCCCTTCTGAGCCTTGGTTCCTCTCAAGGTTTCTTCCTATTTAGGGAGTTTTTCTTGCCACTGTCGCTTTGGCTCATTTGGGGCTCGGACCCGGATTCTATAAACTCTAAAGTTGCTTTGTGACCATGTCAGTTGTAAAAAGCGCTCTATAAATAAATTTGACTTGACTTGACATTGGGCTTCCATAAGGAGCGGTGTGGAGCTGGTGAAGTGACAATCACTGTTTACTGTGTTACTGTTATTTGCAGTTATACTAATGTTTTGTTGGAGAAAATGGTCAAACTTTCCTCAAGGAAAATGCAAAGCCTGTTTAATAAAGGAAAAGTGGAGAGAAAATGGTCATGCGCAAAAAAATAACTTTGAGGGAAAAATATTCTGCAATTCCATTTTATTTTTCACAATCATGTTCAAACCAGATTCACTCCTCTATAAATGTCCTTTTTATAAAGAGACCGGTTTACTGGGCGTCTGCTGTTCAACCATCCGGACAGTGTCGTCCGTGTTGAAGTTAAATGTGGATCAGAGGTCGTTTTGGCTCAGATCTGTGCCGTTCTTGCGTCAATAGTGTTGAATTATCACAGAAGGACGGAGAAATGGTTGATTAATTCATTCCATTGGGTTGTTTTGTGTCTGCAGGCCAATATTGGACAAGATGAAGACTTTGAAGCAGCCAAAAAGAAAGCGGAGAGCCTTGGAGCGAAAAAGGTATTGATGATGATGATGATGATCCTGGAAATGTGATGATACTGTAAAGCACAAATAAATTTCTCCAAAGGTTAGTTGCATGCGTTAGTGTCATAGTGGCAGGAACCACTTAACCAGGACTTTTCGAGATCACAGATCATGATTTCATGTGAATCTGATTTATTTGAGCTTCCAGGACTTGGTTAGTCACATTACAACAGACCATCAGCAGTTATTTTCTGTTATGAAGAAAACACTCCCATGACTTTTAAATACTATTATTTGTCAAATAAAAATAAGTACATCTGCATAACATTATCTTTATTGACATGAAAATAAAGAAAAAGAAATATAGATCAACTTAAAACAATTTTAACTTTAAATCTTATCTTACAGACTAAAACACACAATGTTAAAGTGCATGTAGTAGTACTGTAACTCTCTCTAAACTACTGCTACTACATTTAAAGTGCATCAATTTGCCTGAAAAAATCCTTATTTAAACTATAAACATTTTTGACCGATTTTAACATCAATAAATAAATTTGAATTGATCAGCAACATTAACTACTCAAGTTTACTGCACTTTCTCACTGTTTGCGCATCCATACTCGATGCAGAAAACCCTGCCACCTACTGTAGTGGATGTGCAATTACACATTACTCTAGTACGGCAGGAAACGTTCACATGCGCCTTCTACATTCAAATAATGCAGCACTAGTGCCCCCTGTGGCTGAACTGAGTAGTGGGGTTAAGGGAACATGGGTGTAGTGCATAACTGGGAAGCAGAGGTCTAGTTTCATGACCCGTGTAGTGCACTAGATAGGGAGCATGTTGCCATTTGAGATTCTCCCGTTAGCAGCTATAGGAAATTGGTGAACCTGGACATTTTTATTCAAATTGAGACCTTGATTCCTTTAGTGAGACAGGTCTGTGACTTGAACCGGTGACCTTCTGATCTAAAGGGCAACCACTGGGGTTCTGCTGTCCTAATCACTGCAAGAATTTTAGCTCCAGTGCAAACCTGAAGAAGAAACTTTGGACACGATGGATCGGCTAAAATCTAGGACTGGGGTGCGGCTCCAGGTTCTAGTATAGTTTGCAGATGTTCCTGCTCAGACACCTGGTTCAACTCACCTGTGCGTTTGAGGGGAACTACCAAATTGTTTCACACGGACCCCCCAGGACTAGAACTGGCCCCCAGGACCAGGATTCTTAGTCAAACCATTGTTTTAATAGAGCTACTTCTACAAAAGGGTAACGCACGTTTCTATTGGTTCATTCTTCATCAGATGTTCCAGCTGCTGAAATGTTTGACTGTGTTTGGCTTTTCTGTGACTGTGCTTCGTGTCTTTGGGACAGGTGTTCATTGAGGACCTGCGCGCCGAGTTTGTGGAGGAGTTCATCTGGCCGTCGGTTCAGGCCAACGCCATGTATGAGGACCGTTACCTGCTGGGCACCTCTATCGCTCGACCCTGCATCGCCCGGCGCCAGGTCCAGATCGCCAAGCGGGAAGGAGCCCAGTACGTCTCCCATGGGGCCACTGGAAAGGTTGGTACCACAGCGCTGCTTTGACTGCTTCAAAACTAGCTGCTCACAGCTGCAGAGTGAGCTTTATCCAGGAGGTGGTGCTAGTGAGCCACGTACAAATCTGGAGCTGAGGAGACTAGGATCTGATTGGTCAGCTGTCATTATCAGTTTGGGTTGTTGGAATTAAAGATCAGCGGTTCCCACCCTTGTTTTGAGGCCCCTGCACATTCTGTTGTTGCACATTGGTCCACGCTGGAGGGTGGAGTGAAGGGTGTAGATTAGTTCAGATGGATGGTGGGAGGTGAGGTTAGGATTTTCCTACCTGAATACTTCACATCCAGCCCTGATTGGCCCCCAGGAGCCTTAATGATGAGTGGTGCAACACACCACTCTGTTAACAATGGAAAAATACAGTTAAAGAAATGAAATGCTCTTGTTTTGTTAACTTCTCTTTTTGAAAAGATTTTTTGGAAGCGGTGAAGGTGTAGTAATCGGTCGTGACGATTTAGCAGCGTCTCTTTTTGAAGAAGCCTTGAGGGGGAAGAAGGTTTTCATGTGATGTGAAGGCAGCATTGCACCAGTGGCTACACACTCATCCAAAAACATTATGAACAAAACTTTACAAATGAATCAAGTTAAACAAAATAAAATGCAGGAAAATATAATTGCAGAATATAACTGCAAATAGCTTTGACCGTTCTTTGATCAAAGGCTATTTACTGGAAAAAAATCTAAATTCTAGTCTTGTAGCTACATTATAAAAGCCTGAAATTCACATGTTTGCATTATAGAGAAAATGTTTGTGATAAATGTTGTCCTTCACTTGGTTAGGGGCCTAGTTAGTGGAGTCATGAGCTGCTGGTTCAATACCCTTGAGTGAGGCTCCGCCCACTGCTCCATGTGTGTGTTCACTGCCTTGGTTGAGTAACAATGCAGCAACTAAATAGAGTATAATAATGCAAAATTAAATGAATTCTATTCAGATTATCCCTCCTCTTAATTAAATGCATTAAGTTAGACTTTGGCTCAGTTTGTATTGGAGCTGAATTGTGCTGGAAGGAGGATCTCCATGGTGCTGTGATGGTGGCTGCTGTACTGCAGTCTTGCATCCCGTCGGTTTATATCGTGTTTGTCAGTGTATCTGTTCCCAGGGTCTGGAACAATGGTCCTGGAGTTAAATATATCATTTCTGTGAAAACTGGGAATTATTATAACCAATAACTGATTTCATACCACAAACCTAATGTTGATTAGTTTGAGTACTTCTGATTTTGGCCACTAGAGGGAGACAAATGTCATGGGGCTGAGCTCCCACGTTATTGGGTCATTGCGTCCAAGTAAACACAGCATCTCCAGAATGGGGAGAATAGACAGGTTTTTATTTATTTATTTATTTTAAAATAGATGTTAATGAAAAAGCAAGTGATTCTGAAGCATTTCTATTGGCTTGTGCATCAGGATCATTTTCACTGTAAAGCTGCTGTGTTGATGTAGAAAAATAAGAACTGAAATAATGGTGAGGAGTTGATTTCTCCGGACAGCGTCTGGGGAAAGAAACGAACCCTTTAAACACGTGGTCACTAGTTGCATCTTGAGTGATTGGACGTCTAATTTGTTTTAAATGTCTGAGTCCTATCACTCAAACCACAGTGATCGGAGAAGTGTTTTCCATCTCCAAGCTTCTCTACAAACTAAACCACCATCACGAATTTGACGGCGCTTGGTGTCTGGTTTCAGTCCAGATATTGGTCCCAGGTGTTGTAAATCAGGCCTGTGTTTTCTATGCTTTTTATTATTTTTTTTTTAATTTTTAAAACATTTTTCCCCTGTGATGATCAATTAATTTCTTTATTGATTTAAAGGGAAATGACCAAATTCGGTTCGAGCTGACCTGCTACGCGCTCTACCCCGACGTGAAGGTGGGTACAGGACGCCTTGTTGCTTTATAAACTTTACAAAACCTCAATTTAATGTAATTTTAAAAAATATATTTTTGTCAAATATTTTTCATGTCTCAGATCATTGCCCCATGGAGGATTCCTGAATTCTACACCCGTTTCTGCGGCCGAAAGGACCTCATGGAGTACGCGGAGGTATGAATCCAGAATATTTGGCTTCATTGTCCAGAGGAAACTTCTTTACAGCTCGTTCACCACAGATGAAATACTACCATTTTTTTTTACAAATTTATTTATTTACATTTTCATTCCCCTTTATAAAAAGACATTTATTTTTATCGGAATATATTAAACTCTATGGATATTCAGTCCAAATGCAAAAGTTGGGCATCTCCTTCCATTTTTTTTTTTTACTTTTTAATAAAATGGTTTGGGGGGGACAAAATGTAATCTGTTCTAAAGTTATGGCACATGTTTTATTTTTCTAATTCATAGAAAAACTCTGCAAATCGAAACAAACTAAACTAAATGTCATCAACTTGTACACCAATCAGCCAAAACATTAAAACCACTGGCATGCGACATGAGTAAAATGTTTTCTCATTAGTGCAGAGTTATTGGGCAGTTCATCTCCAGAACTGCAGGTGTTGTGAAGTGCTGCAGGTCTGCAGTAGTTGGTGCAGCAGAACTGGTGACTGGGTCATGGGCATCCAAGTCTCACTCATGGAAATGGGAAGTGAGAGCTAGACTGTCTGGTCAGAGCCGTTTTAGACCTACTCCGTATTAGGCAGGTGGTCTTAATGTTATGGCTGATCTGTGTAATAGCAATTTTTCTTATTATTGCATATTACTTTTTGTGTGTTTTTAATTGACTTCACTATGATTTCACTTTATTAGTAGTAAAAGATTATAGTATTTTCTGAGTATTTATAGTATTTTCGGAGTAATTAGACTGAAGACGAGAGTTAAACGAGTCTGATTTACAGAAACATGGAATTCCTGTTCCTGTCACACCTAAAGCCCCCTGGAGTATGGACGCCAACCTCATGCACATCAGGTGAGCTTTCACTCCTCAGAAATGTCCTAGAACACTGAACTGTAGAGGCAAACGACAACTCATCAGTCTGATCTCAGTCTGATCTCAGTCTGCTGTGCTTTTCTATAGTGGAGTAAACTCAGACAAACCCCACACTCGGGGCATCAGCTCATTGATTGTTTATACACGTGTTTCCTGTCAGAGCTGCTTATTGTTTTTCTATTGTAAATGAAGACACATTAGCGTCTGAGGGAACTGACCGTGTGCTAGAGTGAGCAGACAGAGATCTGGTTGAAAAAGAACCTTTGAGCTCCATAAGCTGTTGGTGTAATTGCTTACTGTATTAATGTATCAGTGTTAGACTAACGTTTTTTTATTTCTTTTTGTTAACAGCTATGAGTCTGGAATACTAGAGAATCCTAAGGTAAAAAGCTTCTGCATTCTTGCTAAAACAAGATTTATTTTTTATTTTTTTTTACATGCTGTTGAAAAATGTTTAAACAGTGAAGTGATATTAAGCAAAAATAAGCACATTATATATAAAATATTTAGTTTTATTTAATATATATATACACACACGCGCGTGTATGTGTACAGTGGAGGATATTATTTGTACGTTTGCCCACTGACAAAGAAATGAAGTTTTTATAATTTGGCAGCACAGAATCCTGGCAGGACTTTCTTATAGTTGATGACCAGGTTTGCTCACATAGCAGGAATTTTGTTTCACTCCTCTGTGCAGATCGGCTTTAAATCATTAAGGTTTTGAGGTTATCACTTGGCAACTTGAAGCTTCAGCTCCCTCCACAAGTTTTCTATGGGATTAGGGTCCAGAGACTGGCTAGGCCGCTCCATGACCTTAATACACTTCTTCTTGAGCCACTCCTTTGTTTCCTTGGCTGTTTGCTTTGGTTCATTGTTGTGCTGGAAGACCATCCACCACCCATTTTCAGTGTCCTGGCAGAGGGAAGGAGGTTCTCGCTCATTATTTTATGATCCGTGGCCCATTTCATCCTCCTGTCAATATAGTGAAGTTGTCCTGTGTCCTTAGCAGAGAAAAACCCCAAAGCATAATGTTCCACCGCCATGCTCGACAGAGGGGCTGGTGTTCTTGGTCATAGGCAACATTTACCTTCCTCCAAACATGCTGAGTTGACTTGAGTCTTAAGAGCTCGATTTTGGTCTCATCTGACCACAGAACCTTCTCCCAGGCTCACTTGGAGTCATTCAGGTGTTCAGTGGTGACTAGTTGGGATCAAATACTTTTCATAACTGTGTAAATTTTCTGTGCCCTCAAAATAACTCTACTCACAGCCATTAATGTTTAAACCACTGGCAACAAAATGAGTACACCCCTAAGTGAAAATGTCCAGATTGTGCCCAATTAGCCATTTCCCTTCCTGGTGTCATGTGACTCATTAGTATTGCAAGATCTCGGGTATGAAAGGGGAGCAGAGGGGTGTTTCACAAAGCTGGATTACCCAGTTTAGCTAGATAACTTAAGCTCAAATTCAAGCATGTCCAATTAGAAGAGGTCAGGATTCTTCCTATTGGGCAACCCTCAACTTAAGGCTTAAGTTATTTGGCTTACTGATAAATCCTGCATTGTGAAACACTTCCCAGGTGTGCTAAATTTGGTTTTATCGCCCTCACGCTCGCATACATGTCACTAGAAGTTCAACATGGCACCTCATGGCAAAGAACTCTCTGAGGATCTGGAAAAAAAATAAGTATTGCTCTACATGAAGATGGCCTAGGCTGTAAGAAGATTGCCAACCAAGACCATACAGTGGTTTAACAGGACAGGGTCCACTCAGAACAGACCTCCCCATGGTCGACCAAAGAAGTTGAGTGCATGTGCTCAATCCTATTCAGAGGTTGTCTTTTGAAAATAGACGGACTTTGCAGACCTTTCAGTGCTCAGACCATACACCGCACATGGCGTCAAATTGGTCTACATGGCTGTCGTCCCAGAAAGACATGCAAGAAAGCCTGCAAACAGTTTGCTGAAGACAAGCAGACTAAGGACATGGGGCAGTGGTAGCATTACTGTTAGAGAGTTGCCCATGTCCCTGAGGTACTGTTGAGCAAGCGAACTGTCCCAAAGTGCTGTTTCCTGGTTGTTGCCCATGTCAACTGCCCACTGCTCCTGCATGGATGGCTCAAATGGAAAGGTTGCATTTTGCTGTGGTTATTTGGTTCAGATGGTGTCAAGTGTGTGTGGCAGCAACCAGGTGAGGAGTACAAAGACAAGTGTGTGTCTTGCCTACAGTCAAGCATGGTGGTGGGAGTGTCATGGTTTGAGGCTGCATAAGTGCTTCCGACACTGCTTCTGTCCATCACAGTACCTGGTTCCCTGAATGAACTGCCGCTCCCCAGAGCGTGATCCCCTTTTCCAGTATTCCAACATGATGACCACCTCCAAGACAGGCCTAGCATGTCTCCTGACCATTTTCACTTATGGGTGTACTCGCTTTTGTTGCCAGCGGTTTAGACATCAATTGCGGTGTGTTGAGTTATTCTGAGGGGACAGCAAATTTACACAAGCTGTACATCGACTACTTTACACTATCAGTGTCGTATCTTTTAATGGAACAACACTGAAGATATGACTTTTTTTTTATTAAGGGTGTACTCATTTGAAACTGTTTTTATTAAATAAAAAAACAAAAAAACAAAAACATATATAGGCATGGTCACTTTTTTTACATTTTAGATTTTCTTAGTATAAGTAATTGTGTTCTCTGTCCATTAGGTGAACATATTTACTTGTCATGTAATTGGGGCGCCAAGACTGTCATGTGACCGTATACAATTATTTCCAAAAATTTGATATTTATAACTAAAAGCTGTTCAGTTTTCACATGGTCAAGCATCCCATCTCCAGCCTCTTTTTAATCTGACCGCTCAGTGTGAGTGTCCAAGTGAACCTGGGTGACCTCCTTGCAGCTCTTACAGCATATCTACACACACACTTCAGTTCTCCTCAGTTTCATTTTCCCATTGTCTCTGCCCTCACAGCGGGTCGCGCTGGCCCGCGGAGGAGCCTGGGACAGACAGACAGTGACCTGTCCTCACAGCGGCCCGGGATAATTTCTGATTTCATGGGAATGTGCGGCCCAGCTGGGCCTCCGGGCTGCCCGGCACTCTGGGGGCGGCCATTGTCCGCCTCGGGCTTCGACGTGGGAGGGGACCCATTTCAGGGTGACACCGTGACACTGAGATGTCACCGTTAACAGTAAAGTACAAAGGGCTCCATCACACAGACATGTCAGAGAGGGAGAGAGGAGGTGGAGGGGGGGCACAGGGGCCGCCTGGGTGAGGGGCGGAGCTGTGGGCTGTTCATTCCAGAAGTGTGTGCAGGAATGGGCACCATCACTCCAGGGCCCGACTGAGGTGGAAACTTTTCCTACACACTTTACTGTGTACTACCCATCATGCTTTGAGTCGCTTGGTATTTATTATTTTACACAAGAATACATTATTCTACTTTTATTTATGGGTCTTATCCAATGTTTCAAAAATAACAAGGAGGGAATAATCCGGTTTTGTTTTTTTTTGTTTTTTTTTTTTGTCTTGTTAAATTTATACAAAACTAAATTATGGTAAATTATGCTTGTTGGTGTGCCGCGCTTTTGTAGGGTTTTTTTTTCATGCAAATAGTAATTTCCATTATACTTGTGCGGATTTTAGCCAAAGTTGACTTCCCTGTTCAGGTTCACCACTTGCATTGCTTTAGCAGGGAGTATATGGTCATTTGCTGTTTGGGGCAGTTTTCCCTAGTGGTGTCTACCAGGGACCAGTTTATGGTGCCCAACGTGGGTCCTGGAGGACCAGTGTCCAGCACGGTCAGCTCCCTTCCTCAAACACACTCGCTAATCCTGGCAATGAACAAGCGAGTTGAACCGGCTGAGCTTGAGCAGAGATCACTGGTTCTTTTGGAGATGAGCCCCCTCCTGGATTAAATGCAGTGGTCATCACAGTGTACCAGAATGAAATATGGTGTTGACCACAGCCTGCAAGCATTCAGTCCTCTTAACCAATCCCGACATCTCATAGGAGAGGGGTGTGCGTTTCAGCATTGTGAGATTTTAGTCACATTTGAATCAGTCGTAATAGTAAAAGTTTAACAGCGAACAGGTTTAAGGTTTGTAGAAGATGGATAGAGAAGGTTAGGAAAGTGAGGAGCGTAGAGCTTCAGTTGCCTTAAATCTCTGAGCACCTCCGACCGTTTCGTCCTTGATTGCAGCGTCATGACGATCTGCTAATCCCAAAATGTGACATTTTTGAAGAATACAGCTTACAGTAGGGGTGTGACAAAATATTAATTATGGAGGTTATATTGTCCTTGCTCACGTGATACAATAATTGGTACGGCTGTGGCAATATTGATATTAATAAACCTTCGCTACAAATTTGACTCGCCAGCTTCGCTGCTACTTCTCTCCTCTGGGTGGCGCTGCTTGACTGAGTGCAGGAGACTTGGGTGAAAGATGGATATCCTCCATTTACATCTAAAGTTTGACTTCAGCTTTTAGAACATTGATGGAACAGGCCATGGATTTTGTGACGGCAACGTCTCTGCGTAGCTTTCCTGCCCATTCATAGCGATGGATGATGCTACAAGGGAACAGTCGGAATTTCTGGTCCATGGTAATATCTAGCGTTTGCTGAACTGTCCAATTTGGATCAGACAGAAGCGTAACACGAGTTAGTTGTAGCAGCAGGTGTGTTTACATAGCCCACAAGCCATTGCTCCCAATGAGTGTCTGGTCCAGGAAAATGCGGAAGTTGTAGTTCAGTTGGTAGCATGATGCTAGCGCTACTTGCCAAGTGATGAAGGGTAACAGAAGTGAAGCCTTGAAGCCAAAGTGGTGGTTTCTCTGTGCTTCTGACCACGGTCACAAAGCAAATAAGGGAAAGTTAACAGCCTTGTTGCTTATGTAAATTAATAACGTTATTGTATTACGTTTTTGTTGTGCGATTATATCGATTATCACAGAATCCCGGTATCATATCGTTATTGTGGGCTGCGTATCGTATCGCGAGAGACCCTGCCATTCCCACGCCCAGCTTAGTGTGTCGGCCTATAGTGGAATCAGACGCCCATGCGGTTTGTAACCCTAGATTCACAATGTGAGGCTCAATCTATGCAACCTTAACCTTAGACAGTTTTACCAGTGAGATCAGAGTCTGATCTGCTATTCCAGGTCCCTGTTAGGTCTTTTTTTACTGTTGTTGTTTCCATGGTGATATTACTGTTTGAATGGTTTTATGGTCTTCAGGAAGTGCATTCTCCTCCCTCTCCATACACTTATAGTTCTGACGAATCAGAAGTCATTAAAACAGCACCCCTGACCCACTGGTCATCCTCTATCCCCTGCCCTGACCGAGAGTGACCAGAGGGACAACGTTGAAAGGGAGACGTTGTTGTTTGGTAAATACAAAGACCTTTGGTGTGACGTAGACCCCTGAAGTGTTGGACCAATTAACTTTAACGTGTCTCCGGGCTGGTTGTGAGCTTAATGCTCAGTGGACGGGCCTCTGCCCAGAGGGGAAATGAGTTTAAACAGGGATTCTGTCTTCCATGTCATTTTAGACTTTATTGATGTCCAAGAGGAATTTTGGGAAATTTACCAGCAAGCAGCAATCTGTGGGGTCCTAGAATAGTCTGAGTTTTACTAGTGGACTACATTGACTTTCCCAGGGCTGAGCTGAGAATTCCCACACATTTGGGATTTTTATTTATTTAAAAAAAAAAAGAATAAAACAAGACCGACTGGAGGTTTGCAATCAATGCAATTTTAAAACGTGTCTATAATAGAATACATATGTTAAGATACTGAAGCTGTCGACCATCGTGAGTAAAAAAAGTTGGTTAAGTTTGTGAACCCCTTAAATGTGATTTAATATACAAGACCACAAACGTGTAGATCAAATTTGATTTATTTTATTTTTTTATTAACAGTGACTAGTTGCATTTCATAGTCATCCCATTGAATTGAAAACACCTGACAATTCAAATGAACATTAACAAGACATTTCTCATTGTTTTAATTGGCAGCTCTTTCTCTAAAGGGCTTGCAAGCAAAGTTTTAGGTCATATTTTTTGAAGAAATATTTAAATCTAAGGGTTTATAAACTTTCAGGTGGTGCAGCATGGGAGATGACGAGGATAGGTCACTTTGATTTAAAAAAATAAATAAAAATATCCCAGTTAGTGGTAGTATCCTTCCGTCTGTGTCGTTTATGGGCAGATGTGGCCAGTGGTTAAGTCATTGCTCTTGCAACTGGAAGGCTGCAGGTTCAAGTCCTGACCCTGGCACCACTTGAGCAATGCCCCGTCCCGACTTCACTGCTCCCTGGGCGCCGTTGGTGGCTGCCCGCTGCTCCATGTGTGATGGGTTCAGTGTAGAGGTCCCATTTAGTTGTGATGCACTGTGTTCACAATGACTAATATTGATTGTTAGCATAATGACGTTAGCATTTCTCCATTTTTAGTGACCTTCTTTAACCAAAGGCCATTGGACGGCAATAACACTGTGTGCCTGCATGAGCACCAACCATGCTGAACATTTTCTGCTGACTAAAATGCAAAGCACACTCGTCGGATCTGCCCCCCCAATCCCCCCCCCCCTTGATTTACCAGCAGCTCATACCAGGATAGAGCGCTAGTCCAAAGACAGGGCGATTTAAACGTCACTTCCAATTCAGTGCCCAGATTTCCTCGCTTTACCTCTCATTCGCATCCCGCCATCCTTTCCTCACCCCCTCCCCAAAAATCCCCTTTTCCCCCCTTCTCCTTTTGCTCTCTACCTTTCTCCCTCACTTTCAGCTCCAGGGGCTTTGATTGAAAGGCAATGAGGCAGCTAACGTGTGGAAAGCGAGAAATTTACTTGCTCCAAGTTCATGCGGTGGCCCTCTTTTCAGGGGGTGCGCATTCAGGCGCCTCGGAGGACAACAATATGGGCCGGGCCGGATAAAGAGCCTCCGAGCGAGCCGCCTTAGCGCAGACATGATGGTGCAGTTCACGGACCATTTGCCACCAATGCCCCCCCCCCTCCCTCGCCCTCTCCCTCGCTCTCATTCTCTTCTACCTGCCTCGGCCTCTTTCAGGACCGCGGTCCACCTGCAGGGGGTTGGAATTGAAATGCATTGATCTGGTCACATTCTATCCATCCCTCTTCCCCCCCCCTTTCTCCTCTTTTTCCACCTCTATAGACACCCTCTATATTGTGCGCTGAGCTTTGTCCGTGTTATTGAAGTTCGTCCCAGGACGATGTGCCGGACGCTGGTTACTCTCCGTAGGTAGTAAAATGCCTCAGTCAGGGGTGTTGGTTTATAAGAACTCCCATTTATTCCAGAGGGTGAGATGCTGTTCCAACATTTGGATAAAAAAATGGATAAAGGTGTCATTTAAAATGGGCTTTGGGATGATTTGTTACCTGGTTTTAGTGATGCTACATGCTAATGTTTACAGCTAATCCTATATCATACGGGGTCAGAAACCACGTAAGCAAATCTGCTTAAATGTCCTAGATGTTTCTTGCGTAGTCGTAATAAGCCAAAGTAGTATTGCATATGTCAAGATATCTTATTTTCTTATCTAATTTTGTGTGATTTTATGTGCATACTTGGATTTCCTGATCCGATCTCAAAGATCGATATTGAGGCAGCTCAGGGTATGTTTAAAGGATCAGAATCTGCTTGAGATTGAACAGGCTTAAGTCTGCGCTGTAAGTAAAGAGACGAGTGGCAACGTACGGTTAAACAAAAAATATTTTCACCTGGAAAATAGTCATTTTCTGGTGTGATGTTTGTAAAAACATTTTGCAAGGTGGTAGTATCACGGTTTCATTTAATACAATTTGCTATTACGCCTAAAGTTAACACTGCACTGAAGCAACACACACTTGTGGACACCTCCACCTTCCTCAACTTGGCTAAAAGATCAACTATTTGACCAGTTTTGACTGTGATTTGATTTACTACAGACATTTGGCTTCAATATTTGCCCAGTGTTGATACTTGACCTCACTGCACATGGGATTAAGCCCTCGTTTAATTTCAATATCACATGAGCATCGGTTTCACAGAGCGAGTAAAACGGGCAGTCGAGGACGTGTTGGGCACCTGGGAAATAGATAAGTGATTAAAGCCGTGTGTGGTTACAACTAGGAGACTAGGGAGGAGTTATACCGATCTATCACCTTTTATCAATGATCTGATTGGATATGTTGTAATATAGAATTTAGAATTCAATAGTGTTTTTTTTGTCCAAAAAGAGCTAATTTAATAAAGGAATTGAGTGCTAATGCATGACACTTTCATGGACTGGTCATTTTAAAAAAAATATATATTTTTTTTAAAGACTGGGTTATTTTGCTTCTGTGCTCTTTCAGACTAACAGAAAGAGAACATCCAAAATACTCATGTTGGTGTTTATCTTACTGCACTTTGTCTGTGATTTCAATTATAATATTTAAAAAGCTATCTTAAAATTAGTTACTAAAAATTTGTTTTTTTGAGCCTTTGAGTAGCACTTGCACACTTTCCATTTTTGTTATTTTCGGAATGTTTTTAAGAGGCTTGTTTATTAGTCATATCCTGATTATGTAGCATTATATTTCTAAAAACGGCTAAATTTGATATGGCTGTTAGCTGTATTTTCTGATTTAAGTGATGTTCATCAGTAAAACTTTTTGTTGCTAATATGGCAGTGGTTAGCCCTGCCCCTTACAGGAAGTAGGTCCTGTGAGGTGTGATGTGCGTGCCCATCCCTCCCTACTGTCCAGGGTGAACCCTACCTTGCGCCCATAGTCAGCTGGGATTGGCTCCAGCTTCCCCATGACCTGAATGGAAAGATTTAAAGGAAAATTGTCGGCTTGTTTATTTCTCCAGGTGCGTTATGTTCTGGTGTAGACCCACTTTGTATTCTGAACATGGTCCATGTCAGATTTGAAGATTAACGCTCGTCACAAGTGCATGAAACTTCTGGGACAGTGCTCAGGAACTTTTCACCTAGTCAAAATTCAGCCTGATTTTTGCCCTGGAAAATGGTGCATCAGATGAATTTTAGGACCGGCGTCCTCAATCCATCCCCCAGTGAACTCATTTATCGTCTGATCTTGCGACAGCGCGCGTCCAAGCAGAAAATAAAAGTGCAGTTGGAAATGGCGTTTAGTTAAAAGGAAGGTAAAGCGAAGCCTGTGCACGCGCTGTCGCCTGGGGGGAGATTAGTTATCGGGTGATGATGTTTGTCTGGTAAAGGTTTCCATTTAAATGCACCCAGTGGTTATTTTGCATAGTCCCCCTGCAATTTGCTCAGGACGCATCGACTTCCATCTCGCAGTAATGTCGGGTAATTGGCAGGGGGTGCCACCGACTGACACGTTTTCCTGACACCCACCTCCCCATGCAAATGCACATGCACTCGCACATGAGAAGAGTGATGCCTGGCGCTGCCAAGAGGAAATGCCACCGGAGTGAAGACATGGCAGATTCTGAAAGAAATGCACAAATCTATTAAAACCGTTCAATCTGAGAGATTAGTGATGCCACAGTGGCACGGAAGTCGTAAAATGGCAAATTAGTTACAGAGAATATTACGACAAAATGAAGGACAAATTTTTTGACCTTTTTACCAGAGCCAGCATTGCAACTGGAGATCCTCTTTGAGATCAGACCAGACAGGCTCGCCTTTACTCCCCACATTTAATCAGTAAGCTTTGGGTGCCCGTGACCCGCACCAGTTGTCCTTCCAGAGCACTTTTTCATTCATACCTTGACAAGTATTTAGCCAAAGATTCTGACGGGCAAACCTCTCTCAGAAATTGTGTAAAATGTCGTGTTTTGCGAAATGCCTGAGAATTGGACCCAGATGAGAATTGTACGCACTCTTTAAAATTGGGCCATATCCCAGTTTGGCAATATCGCATGATGTAAAGGTTCAAACTTCACAATATTTAACAAGCTACATCACTACCACGTTCTTTGGGCACTTGCCAATTTTAGTAAAATTTTACGCATATGGGGCGTTGCAACTGACTCGTCTCTATACAAACTTCTTTAAATTTTTAGGTTGGTTGTTACACAACTGATTCTAGAAACTTTGACCATGAATATCAGATTCTATGCAAATGAGGGCAAGTAGTATTTAAGGCCCCTAAACTTTCAAAAATGGCTGACAGATACTTATCTGGAGCTGTGATTGGTCAGAATGCTCATAGGGCTCATTTGCATATTGTAGGCTTTTGTTCCGCGTTGCAAAGTGTAGTATCACAATATACACTCCACTCCGTATCTCTTCAATGCAACGTGTGCACTGGATTTATAGCTTTGTCTGACATATTTGGTTTAGTTTTGCTGACCTTAGACAGACTTTTTAGTTGAGGGCGTTCGTACCCTCTTACCCTCCTCCACCCCCCCCCCCCCTTTTTTTTTTTCCATTCACCTGTATGGTTTTAGACCTCGGCTTCCAGCTGGGCAAGAGAAAATGAAACCAAACGGAGGAGAAAAAATTGCACATTGATTTTCTTTTTCTGGAGGATGGGCTTTGCACTTAAATTCTGATAGCATCTGACGGCTTTCAGCATCTTCCATCATCTCCACTCTGCTGCAGAATGCGCTCTTCTTCCATCT
Organism: Lepidarchus adonis; assembly: GCA_037576955.1. Lineage (NCBI taxonomy): Eukaryota > Metazoa > Chordata > Actinopteri > Characiformes > Lepidarchidae > Lepidarchus > Lepidarchus adonis. Next base: position 8,269,897 of record JBBIGC010000082.1, on the reverse strand, counting down.
ACACAGGACTTGGTTGTAGCGTATGTTTAGACGCAGATTGTGTTGTAATCACCCAAATAACAGTTTCTCATCCTCTGCAGAATCACGCTCCTTCTGACCTCTATCTGATGACCAAAGACCCCAAAGACTCACCTAATACACCAGACGTCCTGGAGATCGAGTTCAAAAAAGGTGTGGTGCCCCCCCCCCCCCCACATTTCTGGGAATTTTATTTTTATTTTCTATTAAAAAAAAAACTTTTCTACCTCTCTTTGATCCCATAGAAGAGCTACTGTGGGATCAGAGTAGAAAGGCTAGCCTTCACTTCCCACATGCATCAGTGAGCCTTGTGTCTGATTCTTTACTCCAACTGCAGACCCTCAAAATAAAACCCTCAGATTATTACACTACTGCTTCCAACACATCAACTTCAAGAACTGACTGTTCACTTGCTTCGTAATATATCCCACCCCCCAGACAGGTGCCACTGTAATGAAATAACTAGTCAATGTTACTCACCTCACCCGTCAGTGGTGCTAATGTTTTGGCTGAGTGTGTGTGTGTGTGTGTGTGCGCGCGCGTCCCATCAGTCACTGTGTGATTGGAGTTGGGCCTCCTGCTGGGTGCTGTGATATTGCTGCTTTACGAAGAACCTACTTCATCTTCAGCTTTACTGGCCCCAGTCCTCATCTCCCCAGGACACACACTCTTTAACTGTTACACACGTTCATAGCTTTACACACCAAACACACTCGAACGTTTACCGCTGGCCTCGTAATGTTCTTAATGAACTGGCCAATCGGATTGAGGATGTTGTATTTAATAAACAGCTGTATCACTTGTTTGTACATCAGAGAATGAGTTCAAGCAGTTGTTCGGCCAAAAGTCAGATTTACACATTAGCTACTGACGTTTTAATCGTTTTTTTATCTACTGTTGTAGACAATACAATCTCAGGCCCTGTCCTGCGTAACTATGCCCCGTCCTGTTCTGCCACGTGCTGCCAAGGCCTAATCGACCATGCCCTGCCCAGGCCGACCATCCTGTCCCGTCATTGGCTGCTATAGAACCTCCCAGTTTAAATCACCTGCTTCTATCAGAATCACATTTTCCATTTGTCAGTTCGACACCAGATTGTGCTTCATAACTGTTGGAATGTTCTTTGGAGTCACGTTGAGTATTTGACAGTTACAACCAGCGCCCGGCAGCAGCGGGGAACCTGCGGCCGTCTGATTTTCCCAAGCGCGCCCAAGTCTCGGTAAATGGGATTCCAGCGACGTGGTAATGTGATTGGATCAGACAGTGATGTCATTGTGCTCCTTAAGCCAGTCAGTCTATGATCCGCTCTCTGATGCGCAATCAGTATTCATAGATATTTTCGCCACCTCCATTTAGTGTCCATGAGAAAAGCTGGTTTACTGACACTTACAAAGGACCCCCTCCCCCTGGAAAACTTTTTAGGGCCCAAACTTCTTATTCTCCGGCCCCCCTCTCCCAAACCCTTTACTTTCTCAGCGCTTTTTCTCATTGATTAAAAAGAATTTTTAAACCACCAAACCTTTTTCCTCTTGTCATTTTACAACCCCCCCCCCCCACCCTCACCCACCCACTCCACTCCATGT
>JBBIGC010000082.1:8131934-8142614 GCA_037576955.1 Lepidarchus adonis | reverse complement strand
TCACCTCCACCTCTCTCTGAGACTGTGACTACAGCTGCGTTATGTAGAGCTGATATAGAGCTCACCTCCATCTCTCTATAAGAGGTGGGATGAACGGGACAGAATGGGGCAACAGTAATGCTCCTCGAGGAATTCTTTGCATTAGGTTTTAGGGCGTCATTTATTTCCTGTGCTTCAGGAATGCTTAAGCAGGTCCTTCATTCCTAAAAAATGTCCATTAAATATCATTTATTTATTTGTGTGACTTATTTTTTATTTTAACATGTAAGATTCATTGTAAAAGAACTGATTGTATTACCAGTGAACACTGTTCTGAAACGTTTGACGGTGTAAATGCTCAGGTACATATGTACAGGCTCATCCTGTGGTGTCAGTCTTCTGAAGTCGTGCATGGTCACATTTAGGGGAATCTCCTGATTGAGGAAGCATGTGTCATGGCTGAAAGAAGTAGACCAGACTGGGAGAAGGATGTGAGATGTTCAGGGTAGCCTTGGACACGTGCTGAGATTTCCCTGTCCAGCACACAGTGCAGCACTCGAGGAATGCTTCCCCTGAGCTTGCTTCGGTACCCTGGTTCTCATGTTCCAATTCTAAGATTAGATGTTTTATTATATTGGCACTTTTGGCTGTTTGGAGCCCCTGTGGGATTATGGACAGAGTTCTCAGGTTTCTGTTCTTCTGGAAGGCAAGAGTGTCTCACACTGCCATGGTTTATAACATGGTGCATAACTTCAGGACTTAAGTGAAAGTACAGATTCCACCAGTCAAATATTACTCCAATACAAGTCAAATTCAGAGTCATACAGTTTTTAAAAATTTTAAGTATTCTTCCAAAAATACTTAAGTATTAAAAGTACATATTTCACTGCATTGTTCATTTATTGCTACAACACTTACAATCTAATGCATTAAGACTTCTGTAACGTTATTAATGTTGGAGAAGCTCCATTTTAGATGTGACAACACTGGACTTGGTGAACAAATCCACAGAAAGTTATTTTACAGTAATATTACTTATTATTGATATCTAAAAGCTCGTACAACTTTGTTGAAAACTTTCAGTTATAGTTGATAAACCATTTACATACAGCGTGGGGAATAAGTATTTGACGTGTCAGTATGTTTATCAGTAAGGGTATTTCTAAGTGGCTATTGACACAACATTTGCACCACATGCCAATATCAACTTAAGTATTTAATTCCTGCAAAGACATCTAAACATTTAAGTCCATAATTTGAGTTATGTGTAATAAAGTGAAAAGACACCGGGAAAAAGTATTGAACACATGAAGATAACAAGGTGCAAAATGGCATAGAAAGCCAAGAGATCACCTGAAATCTGTCAATATTGAGAGAGAAACCCTGCCCCCTATCAGTACTAATTGATATCAGCTGCTTTAGTCCTAATTTATGGCCTATAAAGGCTTCTCAATACCCAGGACTCACATGAAAGACTTCATGATGGGTAAAAGCAAAGATCTCTCCGAAGATCTTCATAATCTTATCGTTGAAAAGCATTCTGATGGGAATGGTTATAGGCACAGTTTCAGAAATCTGAATGTTCCTGTGAGCACTGTGGGGCCATTATCCGGAAATAGAATGAGCCTCAGTTCATAAACCCTCCACGATCATATGCTCCATGCAAGATTCCTGTCCAAGGAGGTATAATTTGTTTTAGGCAATCATGACACACTTAAAATTATACAAATTTATTCATCCTTTCCATTAACTTAAACATAGACAATGGTGTCATGGTCTCCATCTCCGTCCATTCTCCAACCACTGATTGACAGTGTATGAGAAATGTTACAGCAAACTGATGATTTTTGATAGGCTGTCATCTGTCAAAAAAACAATCATGTTTTAGAAAATTGAGAAAACAACATCCACTTTCAGAAATGAAGGTAATGAGAACCTATATAGAAATATAGTGAAGTAAAAAGTACTGTTTTGCCTATCAAATGTAGTAAAGTGAAAGTTTCCTACTCAAGTAAAGTACAGATACTCAAAAGTACAGTACTTAAGTAAATGTACTTTGTAATTGTCCACAATGAGAATCAACGTTTAGCGCCCGTGATGTGCTGGTGGTTTGAAAGGAGCCTGTTAAACGCTAGGAGCTGCAGAACTGAAGGTGGTTGCAAACGAGTGGTGGAGACCACAAGAAATGTTCAGAACAGGACGAGCAGTGGTGCGAACTATCAGACCATCTTTCCTGACCTCTGTCTCCAAAGGAAAGTCAGCAAATGTCCAGAGCTAGTTTGCAGGCCAGAGTCTTTCATTTAATTGGATTTCTCTTCAAAATCACTTCAACAGCTCCATGAGAGATCCCAGAATTCACACTGTTCTCTCAATGACTTGATTGCACTCTAAGGACATTATAAGTACACTTTGCACTTGTGTCGCCCCAGGCTTGCGATGCTCCCGGGACGATACGTCCTCTTTCCTGAGTAACAGGACGGTTGTGTGTTTTGTTTCAAACAATAATCACGTCTCAACACAGTCTGAAGCATTACGCACTCGCCGAGCAGTCGTCTCTGTTTGCTTACTGACGAGGGGGCATTGCTCACTGCCCTAAAAGCTTGTGCTCGAGAACAATTCGTCCAGGGCTTAGTCCGGCGACGTGACTTTATGGGGTGTTTATGAGGGGGGGGGAAGACCACTTTTCCAGAAATGAGAATTTACAGTTACTTTAACTGACGAAAAATAATGTATTTCGCATTATCAGTGGTGTGACTGCTGCTTTAACTTGTGTAAATTAATTGTTCAATAAATTGTTTTTTTATTTTAAAATGTTAAGTAGTAATTAAGTTCATGAGGAAATTAATATTAATATTAATAGCTGAAATTCCACTCATTTGTCTGACCCAAGTCTTGCTTTCTGACAACATGACAAAGCCTAAGGTAGCGTAGACCAGTGGTCCCCAACCACCGGGCCGGTACCGGGCCGTGGAGCATTTCATACCGGGCCATGGGCCATAAAAACTTAAACTTAGCCGATATTCTGGATGAAAGTCATGGCAGAAAACCCTGAGATTGCAACAACAGCACTGAAAACTTATTCTGAAAGGAACGTTTACATGTTACCATAGCGACTAGAGCGCGTGAGGGGCAGAGGAGGACGTTACTCTGATCGTTGTTAGCGCATTTCAGAAAGACGCTGCTAATAAAGTTACATAATTACACAGTGGATTCACCTCTATTATTATATTTACACAATACCACAGTTTTTGTGTTGCTCGTATCATTTTATTTTGTTGTTTTTATCCGCGACACTTTAAATACCAAAAATATTGTCTGACATTAAACCGGTCCATGGTACAAAAAAGGTTGGGGACCGCTGGCGTAGACCATCGCCAAAACATGGGGGTGCAACTATTGCTGTAACTGTCCATGCCAAGAACAGCTACTTATTGTCCAGCCAGAGTATGAAAGAGCCAAGTATGACCACATTACTCTCCAGACCTCAGGTCAGAAAGAGGTTCTGTGCACTTTACACAATGGCTCATTCTTCGTCAGCTTGGTTGCCCCCACATACACACACAGAAACATGCAGATTTGACCCTTTCAGTTTTGAAAAATGAAACATATTGGGTTAATAATTGCCACTTTTATTAATTTAGAATAAAAACGAAATATATTTTCCCAAAAGTATACAAAAACATGCACACACACACACCCCTGAAACACCCCACCCCCACCGCTCGGGAGTTTTGGGCAGACAGATTACCCCCCACCCCTCCCCTTTTACAACCCCCTGGACCCCCACCCCTTCCTTCATGGACCATTACAGCCAATCAGAGGCCTTCAAGCACAGGAAGGTAACACGACTCCAAGGTCCAAGCCTCAGGGTTTAATCCTGGGCATGCTTCAGGCCAATAGCAGCAGTTAACACATTCTCACACACTCGTAGGGGTTCATTTCTCTCTCACACACACATACACACACACTGGGACTACACTCTGGGCCTGGTGTTGAGGATCAAACTGCTTGGGGTCACACACATACTTGACCACACACTTATTATGAGCCACACACTCACCCTCTAGGACGATGCCCACTGTTAAGGATTAATCCTTGATGACAGACAGTTCTCTGGTTCTTCCCTGACTGTTCTCCTTCTCCAATGCTGCCCTGGATGGATGATGCCCACTGTTCTCCTCTTTCTCTGCCCTCAGCTCAGCGCTGGTTCCGAATGCAGCTGTGACGTGGGTCCCGACGGCACCAAGAAGAAGAAGTCCAAGAACCTGTAAGTCCATTCCCAGTTTCCATCTTCTTACGCTTGTAGTAAGGAAAGTACAGGGAGATATTAGACAATGTAGAGGCTATTCTCTCAAAAAATACGTTGGTCCTTGGTGATGGTTCCAAAACCGATTCTTGGAAGAACTATCCACTGTAATGGGGAAGCAGATGTGATTCGTCAATGGCATCACTTCATAGACGTCTTTAGACTGTATTTTGAGATGGTTTGGTTTTCAGTGTTCACAGTATTTGTGTTATAGTTATTTTTTCCATTTACAAAGCAGAATCCTGAGCAATTTGTGGATTTCTACCAATATCTGATGGGCTTCAGGCCATATCTCCAGGATTGTGGTTCCACAACATACTGTTCTGAATTAAAACATGAACATTTAGACTTGTCTTTTTGTACCAGCAATGGGTTTTCTTAACAAAAACATTTAATACAAGCTTCTTTGATGGCTTTTCAGATCATGGGACCCAAATCCTTGCTAACATTAGAACATCAGCACTGATTTCAGTGTTGAGTGGTATGTGGAAAGTTAATCAGTGAGTGGTTCTAAGTTATCACCGTGGTCAACACTGATGTACTGGTACCATGCTAAGCTCTGGCTAATGTTGGAGATTAGGCTTAATTCTTAAGGGGATTTCAACCAGCTCCAGCAAGTTCAGATTTGGGAGACGATGGAGTTTTTCACACCTTTAGGATGAATTGAGTGTGCTTTACACTGTCCTGTTAGGGCGAAACATTGTATCTCCGTGTGAAGAAGTTCTCACTTTTTGATAAATATTCTGGCTAACTGCTAACTCCAAGCAAACCTGATTTGCGAAGGGTCTATGGAATGCGCCAAAGCTGTTGTAAATTTCATCAGGGCGTGTGTGTGTGTGTTCTCGCTATTCAGAACCGAGCTAGAGGCAAGACCTTATCAGTGTGAGGAGCTACGCTGATCAATGATCTTTCCCTCTGTGTTTGAAGTGTGAAGAACTGGAGGGGGTTCTGCTTTATGCTAAGGAGATCTTCTTCACTGCGTCCCTCTGTCATTGCCATGGTAATCAGCGGTTGCAAGTTAACACCTCCCAAATCAGTGGATTCTCAACCGATACCTGACCTGGTTCTTCCTGATGGCTCCAGTGTGCTGTCAGGTTGGAAAAACTCTACTCTATGACCAACAGTGGCTCCTGTCAAGGAGTGGGAGATGTTCAGTGAACAGTCAGTTAGCGAAGCTGATGGAAAAATGGCTACAACAGGGCAGGGTGGAGGTGGCACCCAAGGTTCATTGCTGTACATGAGAAGTGAAGATGTTTCTGAACCCACAGTAGATAGAATGGAATCAGAACACTCAGTCGGTTCTTCAGAGCTGGAGATGAATGATGAATTGAGGATTGTGCTAAAATAATTGAACCCAGACACGTCAGGGTGGAATGTGAGTCTGGTTGAATCATGTCGAGCTCCCATAATGGAGAAGAACAGACTTTAGGCAATGACTTCAGAGGAGGTTGCACCTGGACAAGGCCCAAATGGGTCACATGCATTTCATTGTGATTGAGACAATGGTGTCACAGGAGTTCTGCACTACAATACACACACTCACAGCTGCAAGCACTGTGTTGTTTCAGCTGTCAATGGGAGGCAGTTGCAGGTGTTTCAGTGTGTGTGTGTGTGTGTGTGTGTGTGTGTGTGTGTGTGTGTAGTATCTATTGCGTCTGCCCTCCAGTCATCATGGTGCTGTGCCCTACTTGGCTCATGTTCTCCATGAGAGTCCACAACTTTCTCTTTGAATTTGTCTTTTTTTTACACCTACACTATATTCCTCCCAAAAGAGCATGCTAAACACACACACACACACACACCTCTAAAACATTTAACCTTCTTATTTGCAGCTGAATGAATCAGTCTGGCATAAATAATTACTACAGTGTCATTATGGAGCATGCGGAGGCGGAATGCGAAACCGAACCCCATTCAGTAAGACAGGAATGCGACGCTGCGGGTGATTCCCATAGTGCCTCTTGTCATGCGGAACCTTTGTAACTCAGTTTTTAATCAATGTATGCAGCGATCGTGTTTCCGGGAGCACAGGAACTCAGGGATTGAACCCAGAACCTTCCTCCTGATAACCACCAGCGAGTTGCTAACGCTACGTCCTAGCACTCGACACACATGTGTGTATGACTGGTTTGACTGGTTTTTGAGGGCAGCTGTGCTAAATGAGCCTGAGTGATGTTACACTAATATTTTCTTAGGTTCAGTCAGTGATCGATGGCTGACTCAGGTTCTGACAGTGTTCTCCTCAGCTTTGGTTCATGTTCTCATGCTGCTGATCCAGCACCTGGCAGGTCTTTAATAGTGCTGTCACACCTGCTTGATTTAATGTGGGTGCAGGCCAACTGGAGCCTATCCCAGGGCGAACGGCAGAAGACAAACAGTGACACCGAGAAGCCAATTCAGCATCTCCAGTGCTTGCCTTCAGATTGTGGGAGAACATGCTAACTCCACATGGAACCTTGAACCCAGGACCTTCCCAACAGTCCTCCACCTGGGACCACCAATGGATGTGTAGCTGCTATCAATAAGGGCCATTAATTGTGTTTAAATGATGATCTACACAGATTTGTTTGTTTCGGCCTTGCCAATGTGACAATCTGATCAGGGGGTTGGGATATATCTGGCAGCAAGTGAACAGTCAGTTCTTGAAAGGGATGTACTGGAAGCATAAGGATCCAGAGAATCTCCTGAACAGCAGGTGTGTTCCAGGTGTAGTTAGTATCTACCTCCGACAGGGTCATGGGCACCCAAGGCTTATTAATGGATGTGAGGAGGGAAGGCTAGCCCGTCTAATCCCACAAAACAGCTCCCGTGGTTTAAAAAAAATTGAATGAACGGTGAACCATAGTCAGAGCTGCTTCAGCAGGAAGAGGGACCTACACGAAATTAGGCAGGCGGTCTTAATGTTATGGCTGATTGTAACTTTTAATCATCTCTTCGTGCCGCTGTTGTCAAGGCCTGTTATATACTTGCTGCCGAATATATCCCAACCTCCTGAGATGTATCTGATCAGATTGTCACATTGGCAAGGCCGAAACAAACAAATCTGTGTAGACCATCATTTAAACACAATTAATGGCTTTATGTTGGTAAAAGTTATTTTATCCCTGTTAAATATTGAACCAATCAACACTCAGGTGTGTAATATAATGTACTTTAGCTGTTGAACGTTAATTCAACCAACTTTAGCACACACACGTCTCTGAGCAGCTTTATCCAGGTTGAGAAACTTCGCTTCAGTTCACTCACTGTTGGCAGGAAGTGATGTAATATACCAGCTTGTGGAAATTAACTGCACATTTGAATTAAGTGTAGCACTGTTGCAGTCTGTATAGAAAATAATGGTTTGTCTTCAGTCTCAATGAGTGTTCTCTCCCGTCCACTGTCACACATTCCGCTTGTTCCTGCTACTTTAAAATAAGACAACCCTTATTAATGGCTTATAAATGGTCTATAATGACTTTTAAATGGATTATAAAGCATTAATTAACTGTTATAACACATACAGTAATCATAACAGATCATAACCCCTACAAGATTCAAGCTCTTCAGATATTAAACACCCTAATATCTTAGTCATAATTGCTTATTAACCTAATTCCATTCCATTTTAAAAACTTATGATAAAGTATTTATTAATTAATGTCATGCATTCTTAATCTAATAGTTTACCATTTCTGAACTATTATAAACCATTTATAAACTAAATTTAAACCTTTATAACCTGTATTTGTCCATTTGTAAATTATTATAAACCATTTATAAACATTAAAAGCCTATAATTAACAATTTCTTAACTATTGTAAACCATATAAAAACATTTAAAATCTCTAGTTAATCATTTCTTAACTACTATAAACCATTTAAAAACATTTAAAATCCATAGTTAACCATTTCTAAACTATTATAAACATTTATAAACATTTATAATCTAGATCTATAATCAAGCTAGAAAATGGAGAAATGGAAGAAGGTGGACTGAGGGTGGGAAGAGATGACACTATGGGAGTAAGGCACTGGACAATGTTCTGCTGGGAAAACCCAAAGTGAAATAACTTTGACTTGTACCACCTACCTAAACCAAGTACACCCCTTCAACGGAATTACCCAATGACCATTGCCTCTTTAAGTGGGATAGTTTACTACTTCATGGTTATTGCTGTCCGGAATTTTTTCTGCATCCATTGCGTTTGACTTGTTAATGATCCTCTAAAGCTGTGACAACATCATAGTTATTCATTTAATATGTTTCAGACAAAGGAGTTTAAGGTAGTGACTTGGCCTCCAAATTCCCCAGAGCTCAGTCTGGTCAAGCATCAGTAGGATGTGCCGGACAAATGAGCAGTTTCCATGGTGGTCCCACCTCAAGGACTTAAAGGATCTGCTGCTAATGTCTTCTTGCCAGATACCACAGCACACTTTTAACGGCCTTGTAGAGTCCATTCGTCAGATCTGTTTTGGCGGCAGGGAGACCAAAGCAATATTACATAAGTGGTTTTAAGGTTATAGCTGATTTACTATGTATATACAGTATAGCACAAGTAGGCCACCATATTTCAGACCCTCCCCATCCCATAGTTTACTCTCACAGTTTTGTTTATTTGAGAAACGAATGCTCTTCTGCTTTCTCTTAAGTGTGTGCTATTACTGAAACACACAACATACATTATTCCCAAGAACATTCTTCAAAGCAGTTCTGGGTTTTAAACAGTTTAACACAATGTAACACAGTTTAACACAAACATTGTAAATAAACATACTGAAATTAATTATGGTTTAAATGTTTTATATATATATATATATATATATATATATATATATATATAAAGATAAAATACATTTTCACACACTGCTAAATTGACTATATGTTTATGCAGGTGTATCAAAACGGCAATGGGCCATTGTGTTACAGAAGATTGCAATATATATATATATATATAGTTCAGGCCAAAAGTTTGGTCACACCTCCTCCTCAGTGTTTTCTTTATTTTCATGAGCATTTACATTGGTAGATTCTCACTGAAGCATCAAAACTATGAATGTACACATGTGGAGTTATGTACTTAACAAAAAAAGGTGAAATAACTGAAAACATGTTTTATATTCTAGTTTCTTCAAAATATCCCTTTGCTCTGATTACTGCTCTGCACACTCTTGGCTTCTCTAGATGAGCTTCAAGGGGTAATCTTTGGTTCCAACCACCATGTCTTTGTGAGTTGCAGTAAAGGTGAATGGATGGATTCCTCATGCCTGGTTCCCACTGTGAAGCATGGAGGAGGAGGTGTGATGGTGTTGGGGTGTTTTGCTGGTGACACTGTTAGGGATTTATTCAAAATTGAAGGCACACTGAACCAGCATGGCTACCACAGCTTCCTGCAGCGACATGATATCCCATCCGGCTTGTGTTTAGTTGGACAATCATTTATTTTTCAACAGGACAATGACCCCAAACACACCTCCAGGCTGTGTAAGGGCTATTTGACCAAGAAGGAGAGTGATGGAGTGCTGGGGCAAGCTATCCTTCTGACAAGCTGTAATACTTTACAGGAAGTGTAGGGGTGATATGGTGGCTATTTTATATATATATACACACATCATTTACAATATTAACTTTATTGTAGAGCCCCTTGGCTTTTGAGCATCAGTGTGAAGTGGATGATGATTACTCAGTTGTTGTTGCACTAATAATCGCAGTTAACCGTTAAGCTGTTTAATTGTTCATGTCATTTTATTTCATTTCAAGGCTGAAAGCACAACCGTGTCACATTAAAGCAGAGCGTCTGTACTGAGGCTCTGTCAGTGTGTTTGTTAAGCCAATGCGTGTGGATCAAGTAGCACTGCCTCTCAGTACTGTGGTGGGATTAGATGGAGTCTGGCTGTGCTCACTTAAGCACATCCTCCAACCAGTCCTGGCACCCGATCAGCACATACAGTACATGTGTGGCTTTAGAAAACAAGGCCTGTAGACGATAACCCTAGAGTCCACGGCCAAATGACAAAATTACATGATCTCATCCAGATTGTAGATGATCATCTTAATGAAATGATTCATTTCACAATTCTTATTATTTCCATCCTCCTGCTGTCACGATGAAATTAAAATAGCAACAGTGAACCTTTTTGGTCATTATTGGCATCTTTAAATAAGTAAATGCTGGAATTCTGACATTGTTGTAAATAATGACCTGACATGTTACAATATTTTCCCATATCACCCACCCTGGGGCTACACTTCAAGTATTCTAAGGTATAGAAAGAAAGGTAGGAAGGAAATAAAAGAATTAATGATAGAAAGAAAAAAAGAAAGAAGGAAAGAAAGAAAGAAAGGTAGGAAAGAAGGAAGGAACTAATGGAAGGAATGATGAAAGAAAGAAAGAAAGAAAGAAAGAAAGAAAGAA
>JBBIGC010000082.1:8108075-8124779 GCA_037576955.1 Lepidarchus adonis | reverse complement strand
CCTTCCCTCCTTCCTTAATACTCACCACAATAATAATAATAATAATAATAATAATAATAATAGTCATTTAAAGAAACACATGGCAATAATAAAATATTATTGTTGTTGTTGTTATAAATATCATAATAACATTATTATTATAATTATTATTATTGGTAATAATAATGATAACAATAATAATGTCTATTATTATTATTGTTGTTGTTGTTGTTGTTGTTTTTATTATTAATGATTAATTTATTTAATCTTAAAACAAGGAACAAAATATAAGTAAATAAGCTTCTTAGAAATAATAGAATAACAGAAAATAACATATACAATGTTTAGTATGACACATATCTTTAGAAAATTTTACCTATGTCAAATATATAATAATGCAAAAATAGTAATATTTAATACATATATATTAAATAAATATATATATATAAAATAAAATGCATTTATATTTACTGTTAACACTGTGTTTTACCCATATATATGTGTGTGTTTGAGTTCAATCACCGGGACCAGAGTTAGGCCCTATTACAGTGGTGCCCTGGAAGACTGGTCTCTCACACCTGATAACACTCACCTGTGCACTGCCAGCTTTAGTGTTTGAGGAGGAGAACTACCAAACTGTGCTGGACACCGGCCTCCAGTACCAGAACCAGAAGCTTTTGTTGTAATGTTCATTTCAGACCAGCAGGTGGCAGCATTTCATTCCACATAACAAAGCTTTGTCTCAGGCTTCCCCACTGCACTGTATCTACTCCAGCATCTGCAGAGCTATTCATGGCCTTCACCCACACCATCAGGACAACGAAGCAGCACGGATCAGCCAGAGAAATGTCTTCATCTGGGCTCTGAACCGCAGTGTCACCTCATTCCACTCAAAGCCCAGTGCAGCCTGTGCCCTTATCAAAACCAGATCCAGGTCATAAAATGTTTCATTGCACTCGCAAATATTTTCCAGGCCTCATAAAATCTCTACATTCCCATGTACACACACACTCACACACACAAACCTCACTCCAGTCCCGTTTTCCCAGTGGAAATGAGAAATACAGCAATCAAACACATTCCAGTTATCCGGTTATTGCTTCATGCGTAGACCGACCCATTTAGGCTTCCAAATGTTTTTTTTTCTTCCTTTTTTGCTTTTTTTCCCTCTCATCTTTTATTGTGTCCCACTTTCTTGCAGAGATTGTATTTACAATTTGATATTTCATTAATATGAATTAATAACTCAGAACTGCAGGGAGTGTGTGCTTGGAGTGTAAGCTGGATGATTTCCCCAACTACTCAACCATTTCACCAGTCTTATCTTATCAAAACAGATTCTGCTGAGCGGAAGCCATACGGTGCGTCATCGTCGACGTCTCCTTCCCCCATCCCCGTCCCGGGACCCAAAATACTACATGTTTAGGGGTAAATGGCATTAAGACCTATGTCAACACCTGAGAGCACCAGCACAGTAGATACGATAATACTGGCGTGAGGAGTTCCCAGTCATGCTTTCCAGAGAATGTGTGATGTTTGGTCACGTTTTACTGGGATGGGCCTCAGTTATGGTTAAATAAAAAATGTAGAACGGGCCTGGTCCTGGAGGACTGGTGTCCAGCATAGTTTGGTAGTTGCCCTCATTGCTGTTGGGCACTCCAGGGGGTGGATCCGGGCACCCCGACGTGGTAAAGAGGTTCCAGTTTCAGTCACCTTTTAGTCAAGGAGATCACTGGGTGGTTCGTCTTCATCAGCATTTTCTTCGTAATTGGTTCCAACCACATCCGGTGAAGCGGCCGCTGAGCTGACTAACGTTTTATCAGCGTTTCTTCCGTCCTGTTGCCGAGATAAGAGGCAGGCCTTCGGCGGCTGAACGGCCTTGGATCCAAAACACGAAGGCGGCTCAAGCACGAGGCTGCAAAAGTGAAAACATTCATGCAATGTGGGAAGCTTCCAATGACCTGAAATAACCTGTAGGAGGAAGTGGCCCGTTTGCTTTTATTTTTGGCTTGTTTACTCATCGTGTTGTTGGTCAGGCGCAAGGGTTCGGGGAGTGAGAGATAGTCATGAATGTGTCCAGCCCTGAGGGCAGCAGCCGGTGATGTCATCCCAAGTTCCTTCACTTTAACCCTGCCCAAGGATGTAGGAGGGAAGGAGGTGTAGGAGGGAAAGCTAATGGTTAACCAGCTTCGGCTGCAGAACCCGGTCCCCATTTCCCCCCATTTGTCGCAAATTGTGTGCACTCATCACACGTTCCGAACGTGAGTTGTGGAAATGGCTTTTCTCTTCTATGCTAGGCTGGAATTAGCTTGTTCCCAGGCCCTGTGGGAAGCTTTCCAGGCTTTTTTCCTCGCTATCCTAGAGAGACGCACAGATAGAGGGCATGGGGGGAGCGTCCCAGGACGCCGAGATATCTAGATAGATGGGCAGATTTAGGGACGGAGGCTGGGGAGGTCCAAAAATGGAACTGGCGTCCATTTTTGGTGCACGCTAGCACAATGTAGCACAGGCCAATGGGGGTCTAATGAGCTTCTGTAAATCCACAGTGGAAATCAGACGAGAGGAAATGGGTGTTGAGAAAGGTCGGATGCCCCGGAGGAGGAGGCACGTGAAAGAGTGTGAGGACACGCGCCTGGGGATGGGGATTAGTCCAACCCAGTCTATTAGCCTAGCCTAGCCTGGCTCTCCGAGGGGCTGCCTAAAGCGGCCCGAGTTTGACAGGACGGAGTAGGGTTTTGACCCTTAGGCGGGGGCCCCAGGTGCACCTGGAGAGAACGACGAGCATGATGGTGCCGAGCAGCAGTCAGTCAGTCACTTTTTCAGAGGAAGAGGAGCGAGAGGACGAAGGGAAGGAGAGACAGAGAGAGACCCACAGTGTCTCTCCACCACCACCTTACTGGAATCTTTCAACGGCGCTTGGAGCAGCTTAAGGATTAAGGAAGAAATGTACATAGATATGGGATACTTGGAATTCTGGGGATATGATTGTGGAGGCTTCGTCGTGTGGATTTATGGATCATGATTTGTTCTCCGACTTAGCTCCTTCTTTTCTCCCCCCCTGTGTGTGTGTGTTTGGGTGTGTGTGTGCACGTGTAGGGCCAAAGACATGAAGAACCGGTTGGCTTTCCTGCGGAGGAGGAACGAGTCTCCTGGAAGCACTCCGGCCGGCAAGTTGGACAAGATGAAGTCGGTCAAGTGAGTGTTGCTTGTTTGCATGTGTGTGCACGTGTGTGTGAGTAGTTTCGCGGATGTGTCTGTAGTGTAAATGCATCCGCCTGCGTCCGCCGGCTGGTGGTACCCTGGTCTGTGTGTGAGTGTGTGTGGGCTGAGAGAAGGAGTGATGGAAAACTCGGAGTGTAGTGTAATCACATGGGAAGCTGGCACTATGTATTTTTCCATGAGCAGCAGCCGTGATGAAACTTGATTTATTTACTCCTCGTGCACTTTGCCCTATTTCTTGACTGCACATCGCTCAGGTTTGTCCTACTGCATTCGTCTGGAGGAAATATCCTATAGAAACCTATGGGAACCAGACGTCCACAGTTTCCTCTATCAGCCACAACATTAGAACCACTGATGTAACACGATCTGGTGACACAGTCAGTTCTTGAAGTTCACCTTTGAAGCAGGAACATAATGTGATGGATGGGTCCAAACATCTCCAACATGGGAGCTCTCATGGAGGGGTGGGTCGACCAGGGGGACCAGATGAGAGGTTCTAGTCCTGTTGTAGAAACTGACTCTGATAGAAATGGGTCAGAACACACAGTGCACCGCAGTCAGAGCTGCTCTGGTGGCTCTAGGGGGATTTACTCAATATTAGGCAGGTGGTTTTAATGTTGTGGCTGAGCTGTTAAGTACAACCACTCACATTTTCGCACATTATATTACACAGTTTGCCGAATTCGACATACTAGAGGGGGGATAGAGCCCAAAATGTGCCCTGTGGTACGTTTTGCATGCTATATAGATTCCCCCAATATGCTAAGCTCTAGAACCTGTGCTCTAAAACTGGAAAAATGCAATAGTACATGTGCTTTCGTCCATGTATAATGTGATTAGAAGTTTGCAACCAGCCTCGTAACTCCAGTGCAGAAAGTAAAGAAGAAGCCTTCTGAAAATCTAGGGCATTTTTTGGGCAGAATTGTGCACATTTTTGGTGATACACTCATTTGAAATGAACCATAGCTGTGAAAATGAGCGTATGCGGCCAAAAATACGAGGGGTTATTTATAAAACTTGCTACATCTGCATTTCTTGCCAGATGTGCATTGACTGATTCTGGGTCAAAATAAGAAAAATGCTCTTAAATTGTGGAATAAAAGTGTGGCACTGCAGTCTGTTCCAGCTGGGGGAACATATGCATGAGTGTGATGTATTTACTATTGCTAGCGTCTGGCTAATTGACCATAAATGCCGAATACAATGCCGCCCTATTCGGCAGAAAGACTGACTGCGGCTAAAGTCAATAAGGCAGCAGATGCTGTGGGGCTGTAGTCACTGAAAGGGAGCTTTTGCTGAAGAGGTGCGGGGGTGGAGCCACTGTCTGACAAGCAGTCTTACTGGTCAGGCGCAAGCCCGCCCCCTCCCCGCTCCTCCTCAGATGGTATAAAAGAGGCTCTCCAGTGGGGGGGGCCTTCAGAGAGACTTGCACTTACTGCTGCACAGACCGTAGAGCCACTACAGCTGGCAACTGCTTCCACACACACGCAACTCAGCCTAGTGCAGAGCCGGAGAGAAGCACAGGGGCTTCGGATGGGTCACACAATGAGAAACCTGACAGAAATGGGCTTGCTCAAGAACCGTTCTGCTTTCATCTGCAGGCCCACTCCAGAGGAGGCACTCAAGTGGGGGGAGTCCCTGGACAAGCTGCTCGTCCATAAATGTAAGTGGAGCGATCGCTTTGTTCTTATAGATGATGTTGTATTGTATTTTAACATGTGCCACAGTTATATACTCATTTATAGAATAAAAATCCTTTTATTGCATAAAAAGCAAGCTGGATTGCATGCACATTCACGTGATCTGAAATTGCATACGGAAAATTCGAGGCTCTAAAACACAGGACGTGCTATGGATTGGAATTCTGCCGGTGTGGTCAATGAGTTTTGCACTGGCCACATTGTTGTGGATTAGACAATCAGGCATGCATGCCCACTCAAAAGCAGTGGGAGAGAGAGAAAGAATGAACGGGGCTCTTATGTTAACCCCTGAGCTGTAAGTGAGCGAGATTCCTATATGAGCATCGTCGACCGTCTAGGGTCTATAGTCTCTAATCCCACGAACGTTGCTGGTGACACTAGTTTTAGATACTGGCTGTTGCCATTTGCAACATATTATCCCTGACTTTATGTATCCGCTCCTTCTTAAAAGACCAAAAAAAGTTTCCCGGTTTCCTGTCCGCTTATCTGTGGTCTTTATGGGAGCGGAAAGGTGCTGGTGGACCGTAGGGTGGGTCCCTTCCTTCTATTCTCCCCTTCTTTACAGTGAGCAAATTCAAAAAATGCAATGAAAGTATAGCCGACGCTAAAGCACGTCAACACCAACTTCCGCCAGCCATTATAATGCCATTAGGGGAGCGATTGTTTTAGGTTGTTCCTAACACAAAAGGGCAAAAAGAAATAAGAGCGGAATTGTAAACCCCAGAACTGAATTGTCGCAACGGTTTACATCCTGCAACAACAAGCCGAAGGAGCGAAAACGAATAATGAAGTTGTTGAACGACCGAGGTCCATGTGACTCAATCGTGCAGCTCTGCCTCTTCAGCGGAGGCTGCCGTTGCCATGGTTCTTCCTATCTACCCATCCAATAACACATCTCTATTTCTCTCTCCATCAGATGGCCTGGCAGCGTTCAGAGCTTTCCTGCGCACCGAGTTCAGCGAGGAGAATCTGGAATTCTGGTTGGCATGCGAGGATTACAAGAAGATTAAGTCGCAGTCCAAGATGGCGTCGAAAGCCAAGAAGATCTTCGCCGAGTACATCGCAATTCAGTCCTGTAAAGAGGTGAGATCCTGTGACAGCTGTAACATCTGTAAAAATGCAAACAAATCAGCCTGAAATAGGCAGCAGACATCCAAGGAGACCAAAGTAGATCAAAAGCAGCATGACGTAGGCTAAACAAAGGCTGCATCCAGTCAAAACATACCTCTAGTTGCTATGAAGAATACAGCTGCAGTAGGTTTGATGCCTCTCTGGAGAAGGCATGGAGTGGAATGACCAGCGCAAGTCTGGTTTCCACAAGCAGACCCTAAGAGGCCCCCAGAGGCTGTGAGGGCCTAGCTGCCAAATGAGTTCATGTTTTGGCTGTAGCGATGCATGGCCGATAGTTTTAGCGCATGTTTTCAGTTTGGAGCTTGGAACAATGCGTGGAAACTCATGGCAGGAGCTACTGGTGGTTTCCATCACTAGCTCTCTAGAATTGTCCATGAAGACTACTTTTAGATCTAGGCCCACAAATAGCACTTAATCTTCTATGATTCATCAATGGTTCCGAATTCTTTGCTTTTCCAACTATTTCTGCTATTTTTAAGGAGCAATATTTACGGAGTGGTTCATGATATTTATGAAATAACCATTTTATGTCGGTTAATATTTCAGTCAATGATCTAAAAATATTGTTCAGTATCTACTATGAAACTATTCTATGTAGATTTGAAGGTACGACAGCCACGACAAGTCCGTTTGAAGGTTAGGGGAATGTCTTTACTGATGGGGCATGTTGCAAGGCTCTGCCTGAACTCCTCTGCTTTTCGTCCTTTAGGTGAACTTGGACTCATACACCAGAGAACACACCAAGGAGAACTTGCAGAACATCACACGCTCCTGCTTCGACCTGGCCCAGCGGAGGATATACGGCCTGATGGAGAAGGACTCGTACCCTCGCTTCCTTCGCTCTGAACTCTACATGGACATGGTCAACCAAAAGAAAGCGAGCACCACATCGACGGCATCCTCGTCGTAAAGAGGATTCATGCTTTTACCCAGAGAGAAAGAGAGAGACACTATAGAAACTTAGCATCGCCGGAGGTTTCCTTCACTTAGAGTTTCGTTCTCATTCGCCATCCTGTCCTACGATGAGCCGAGGCAAGTCAGACTGAGGTGGAGGTAAAGAGGAATAGACGGTGTTCGCAGGATGGAGAGATTCAAGAGAAAGAGAGGGGAAGAGATGGAAAGAGAGACGTCACGGCCCAGTCCAGGGTCTAAGTGAGCCGGTCAATTGGGGTGTCCCCATGGCGAGTTCTATTGATGTATTTTTGTCGCTTTTTTTTGTCCCCCATTCTTATTTATGCTTTTCCCTGGAGAAGGGGAGGGGAGGGGTATATGTCTTCTTGTTTGGACACAAAGACAGTCAGGTACTGTTTTGTTGCTTATCGTTTTTTGTTTCTTTCATTATTCCTTCTTCGTTGCCATTGGTACGACCCATTCGTATACTGTTTTAACCTCATTTTATTCTGACCACCACTTTCCTGGACGTTTTCCGAGCTTTATTCAGAAAGGCCCAATTGGCTCAGTGGAAACGTGCACCCCATCTATAACTGTAGTCTTGCACTTCTGTACTCAAGCACAGCTTTTCTCAAGCTTAAGCCTGCCCTGCAACCCCCCTTTTCTACCCAAATGACGTGGTCCCAAGCCCCAATAGAAGCCATCTGGAGGCAAATGCTGAAAACGCTGGACCAAAAACAAATGAGGACACCTCTATCAAGCCCTTGGACATTGACCATCCAAAGACAAACAACAAAAGGGTAAAAATCAAGCTTGACTATGTTATCGCCAATAAGCATTTTATTGTAGCTCCACATGGGGACCGGAACGAGAGAATTCTCAGGACTGTATGGCACTCGACTAATGAAGCTTTCAGGCTCATTCAACCTTTCTGTTTAACTTTATTTTTCTTGATTTTTTACACATTAAATGTCATTTTTTAGGTTCAAACCTGCACTCCATAGATAGAACGGGGAGGGGGCCAGGTACGGCCTCTCCCTGCCTTCTTTTTTTGTTCATAAGAAGGACAATGCTTTACCTGTACAAAGGTTTGCGTATTTATTTAGATCCTTGCTGGATATGTCGGTCAAATTGCACTCAGCTGAACCCCTCCCCCAATCTCACCCCGCCCACCAACCCACCCACCTACCTCTACCCCGTTTACCCATGATCCAAGTGCAATATGTTTTATTATTTTTGGTTTGCTTATCTTT
This sequence comes from Lepidarchus adonis, assembly GCA_037576955.1. Classification (NCBI taxonomy): domain Eukaryota; kingdom Metazoa; phylum Chordata; class Actinopteri; order Characiformes; family Lepidarchidae; genus Lepidarchus; species Lepidarchus adonis. The sequence goes on along the minus strand of JBBIGC010000082.1, from coordinate 8,116,603 downwards.
TGGATAAGTTTCACTTTATGAGAGACAATGGATGGAGCTCTGTATTAAATTTTATTTGCAAAAAAATACAAAAAAACCAACCTGCTTGAAGACTGAGCTTCGGTTTAAGAGAGTTAATTAGTCGACATAAGCGAGTTATTATTCTAACTGTGTACCTCCCTGACAGCAGGCAGTCAGGGGGGTTATGGATGTAAATATAATTCTTAAGAAAAAGGTAAAACGATGAAAAAAGACAAAAATACGAGGTTCCGCGGTGACGCCGCGAGATCGAGCTGTATCTATGTAAATACTGAGAGCATCAGAAGCTATAAAATGACATGTATTGTTATCAAATGGGGAAGAAGTGGGTACGGTCCACCTCTTCCTTGGTCATACACTGCTTGTAAGGAGTTTTATGAAATGTATTTTATCATTTTCACTGTTTACAATTCAACGCATCTCCTAAGATAGCAAGCGAAAAAAGAAAATAGAAACTTACATTTGGTGTCATTGCAAAAAACAAACAAACAAAAAAAAACAATAAAATAAATAAAACATTCAACTGATAAAAGTTATACTTGTATCTTGGTCTTTTTGTCCGCTGTGTGTGTGTGTGTGTGTGTGCGCGTGTGTGTGTGCGCATGTGTGTGTTTGTGCGTGCGTGTGTGTTTGTGCGTGCGTGTGTGTGTGTGCGTGTGTGTGCGTGTGTGTGTGTGTGTGTGTGTGTGTGTGCATGTGTGTGTGTTCACACTCAGGCCTCTCTCCGGGCCTTCTGTTCTAAATAACTGGCCTGAAACAGTCGAGAGGGTCCCGGGACGCTCGGCCCACAGACATGATGAATGAACGAGGTCAAAAGGGAAAAAAAAACAAGTGCGAGTGATAAAGTTGTCAGACAGTCTGACAGACTCAAACTGCTCGGACTGAAGGAGTAATCTCCTGCTCCACAACCATCTGTTTAGTTGGGGGGTGGGGGTAGGGTGGGGGTGTCGAAAACCCACTCACAAACACTGTCTCTCGCCCTGTTATCACTTCTGTCAGTTTTTCCCTCCCCCCATTCATCCCCAGCCTTTTCTTGGCCTCTCTCTCTCTCTTTCTCCTTCTCTACATCTCCGACTCCCTCACTATCTCGCTGTCTTACACTGTCCTCCACCCTTTCATCGCTTCTGCCCTTCCTCCATTCACCCGTATCTCTGTTTGTTTTTCTCTCCCCACTTCTGTAGCTTTTTTTTTTTTTTTTTTTTTTTTTTTTTTGGTTTTGCTCAGTCTCTCTCTTTCTCTCTATTTGTTCTTTTCTTTTTTTCTTATTCTCTATTTCCTCTTACTCTTCACTTCTTCTTGATTACTCTTACTCTTCATTCGTTCTTCTTAGACCAGCCTTTCCTTTCCTTCCTCTCAATCTTAGCTGTTCTTGCTTTGAGCATTTCTCATTGCTACATTTCTCTGTGTGTGTGTGTGTGTGTGTGTGTGTGTGTGTGTGTGTGTGTGTGTGTGTGTGTGTGTGTGTGATAGACTGAAAAACTCTTGGTTCTCTCTGTCTCCTGCCATTGACAGCTCTGTTCACCGTTTTCTGCATTTTTTTTTTCTTGGCAAAAAAGAAGTGTGAAAATATTCCCTTCTGGTGTGAAATCACAAACCATGAACGATTCTTTGTAGCCATTAGGATCAGTTGCTTTTGGGACCTGCTGAACAGATGGCATCCGTTTTTTTGTCATTTATTATACACGCGTTTGTTTAAGCGAGTGCTTCTTTAATTGAAGATACTTGCAACCAGTGAAAGTGTCATTGTGAACACATCCCATCATGCAAAGTGCACCTGTGCATTTAATTAATCCATCCTCAGTGGTGCCTGGGCTGGGACTTGAACCTGCAACCCTCTGATGTTCTAACCTCCATCAGAACATGCTCCCACAGTCAGCCAACATGTTTTCCAACAATGACCCCTTCAATAGAGGAACCAGTGGAAGTGACTCAAATTAAAGGAAGTTGGGCGCAACTGTGATACTAACAACTTACCAAAGAGCCGGTCTGTCATGGCCGAGTCTGCTTTCTTCACATCAATATGTAGCTGATTTGGATGCTGGGCTGGAAAACACACAAAGCGAGTAAGGATTCCTGGTGCCAGGTTTGCTTAATGGAAAACCAGAAACATTGAGACAAATCCAGGACTGGAGTAGTCCGTACCTACCAACAGTAACCCAGTAGGATTATGGATCCCCAAGGATCCCCAAAGTCTAGTCTGTCAAAGATATAAAGTCTACCACCTTCTCAGGACTGGGCAGGTGGAGCTAATGTCATGGTGGGCATGCGATTGAGGTGCTACATCATTGCCTAATGAATAAGATACACTGCACCAACACTGGTAACGGCAAACATAAGAAATGCTGGGTTGTGCTCGTGTGGAACCAGTGACTCAAACCAACTGAATGGACCATTTCTCCTGAACGTCGCTGATTATCAAAAGTCTTTCAGTTGCTTAGGAACGACTGCATCCCTTCCCATTCGCCGTGTGTGCACTGGCTTTGATGATTGACCCAGTCAGGAGAACCAGGCCCACTTACTGAACCAGTGCCTTCAATCCACACGGCAAATAGGGCCGTCAGAAGCAGCTGTGCCTTTGGAGAACGCCCAGTCCCTAGGACTTCCACACACACACCCACACACAGGAAGTCCGAGGCAGCAGGTGGCCTTGTCCAGCTCGCCGGAGACTGAGGCTAGAGGTTAGAGAGGCGACAATAAGCCGAAGGCGGCTGTGTTTGTACTTGGCTAAGCTCATTATTACTCCTCCGAGGATTGGCAGGATGCAGCGAGGCTCAAAGACAGGGAGAATGGCCTGCAGATTGGATTACAGTATTTTTGCAATGACAATCTGGATTGGCTGCTTGCTAAACCAATTGGGAGTGTTTGCAGTAGCGTGTGCAAGTTTTAAAATATTTTACTCTATTTGTTGTTTGTTAAGTGTTTTACATCTTTAAAATTGCCTTTAAATTGTGTTTTATATCTTGAGGTCACTGGTGGTCATCAAAGCATTTCACTGTGTATGTGACAAAAAAAATTTGAATTGAAAATTTGAATTTGAAATTTGAATTTGAAATTTGAATTTGAAATTTGAATTTGAAATTTGAATTTGATTTTTAAGTCCCAGCCCAGGCATCAATGAGTAACCCTTGAGTAAGATGCTGCTACACTGCTTCCTGGGCGCTGTTGATATACGTGGACGGGTTAAAGGGCAGTTAAAGGCCTAGTGGTTAGGACCTCGCCCCTGCAGGTGCAACGGTCAAGTCCCAACCTGGGCACCACTCAGGTACCATTAAGCATAGCACTGTCCCGCTACACTCCCTGGGCACTGTTCATAGCTGCCCGCTGATGAATTGAATGCAGATTACTCATTTTGTTGTGGTGCATTGTGGGTGATGGTGTGTTCACAATGACATATAGTCACTTTCACTTTATTTTACTGTTGTGCACTTTCTAAGATGTTCACAACAACATTTATAAAGGCTTATTCCACCAAGTTTACACTATCTGTGTGTTTATAAATGTTAATGTGGGATTAGATCAGTTGTCATAGACCTGTGCATTGGAAATGTAGCCCTTCAGTAAATTATTACCAATATTTTTAATATGATGCTCCATGCAGCATTATGTGATTTTGGAGAATGAAAAAAAGACTAAATTGATCTATAATGATGAACAGGTTGCAAAATGACAGTAAAAATGATTAACAAATATTTTGGATATGTGTTAATGTCAAAATATTAGCTCTTTTTCATATATGATCACATATTAAGACAAAGGCATAGACAATTTCAGGCCTTTATTTATCATTTAATAACCCCCCCCCCAAAAAAATTAATTGAATGAAGTACATAAAAATTGCTTTAAAGTTCTGTTAATACCATTTTGGTCTATGTTTAATTTTAATCCTTCATTGTCCTGCATGAGGAAATACATTTTCTGCATTTTTCTCATTTAAAACCCATGATCCTTTGGATCCTCACAAACCTATTACTCTTACCATTTGGACACATTTATTATTATTATTATTATTATTATTATTATTATTATTATTATTATTATTATTATTATTATTATTATTATTATGTATTGTGTACATTAACACAATATAACTGTACAAATGATTATGTATTTTTATTTTTATTTTATTATCCCTTATAGTCCCACAAGTGGGAAATGTATTTATTAGTTAAATATAATATGACTATATGAATATATAAGTTCCAGCATAAACATACAGGACCCCTGCATGGGTCTTTTATGACAATTGATCATTTCTTCTGTTGGAGGAAAGAACCTCCTCTCGCACCAAAAAGCATGGATTGCCAGTGAGAACGCATTGTCCTCGGCCGCTTCAGATGTAAGGAGCAGCTTGTCTAAACTCTGAGGAAACACTGAGAAGAGAGGAACCAGCTTTTACAACTTCCTGGGAAAAGCACACAGGACTTTTGATTTGCTCAAATAGCTAGCGAGATGGCTAGGGTAATTTGTTGACATTCCAGGTAAGAACAGAGAGAGACTGCTAGCGCTGAACTAAAGCTATATTATAAATAAAGAGTTTGTTGACATTTTAGAAGAAGCAGGAAAGACTGTTAGCAGCTGGGCTAAAGCTATATTTCCAAAACAAAACTTTGTTTATACTTTAGAGGCACAGGGAGCTAGCAATGTGGCTAAAGCTAACTTTTCAAGGACAAAGGCAAAGCATTTGTTGTTATTAACTGGGCGGACACATGTGTGACGTGTCGTCACATTCTTTGTGTGGAAAATCATTCCTTAGATAAAAGATTAGTTATGTAAAGACCTCACACAACTTTAAAAGTCCTTCCCGCTGTAGGAAGAAAGGTTTATCCCTTTCTCTGAAAGCCTGAGGAGGCAGCCTCACTTCGTGAGGTGTCCGAGTAGAAACTGTATAGAAATTTATTGATTATAATAGATATAGTCCTAAAAAAGTGTCAGCTTCTCATTTCTCATTAAACAGAAACTTGTTAGAACAAATCTTGAATCTACGAATATTTGTGTGCGTTTACATAGATCAGCCATAACATTAACACCACCTGTGTAATATTAAACAGGTTCTCCTCATGCTTCTAAAGCAGCTCTGTGGTGCACTGCATGTTCTCTTCAGTAGGCTGGCCTTCCCTTCCCTCACGCATCACTGTGCCTTGGGTCCCCATGGCCCAGGTTCTCCAGTTGTCCTTCCATGGATGACTTCTGGACCTGGAACACTCCACCAGACTTGGAGATGCTCTGATTCCTTATGCTTCCAGTTCATCAACTTTAAGAACTGACTGTGGCTAATGTATCCCAACCCCGATTGTAATGTAATATTTAATGTACAGGACAGTGTTGCACATTTTTATCAGTGTTTCCCGGTGGCTGTTCAAAGTTGATAAAGTTTTATTAGGGACAAACTTTCTTGATTGTTTCTCATTCCGTGACCTGACCCCAACACGGCCATGTTTTCCTGAAATTCAGCACCTGCCACTTTGCTATTCCTGACTGTGGCATTAAGCAGGATGACTGGCAGTAATCCCCGCGCTGGATGTTCCCAGTGGGAAGTGTTAATGGCATGGAGCTTAAATCACGGGCACGTTTCGCATTATCTGCCTGAAACTGCAGGAGCACCTTTAATCACCTGTTTACTGTATTGCCTTTCAGCCTCAGTACAGAACATCTGGCTCGGTATCAACCTTTTCCCCAAAGCACGTGAGTCCATTACTGTGATTTCATCAAATCCCACTAGCTAAGGTGAGTAAAGTGGCAATAAACTTAAAAACCAATATAACAGCCAAACAGCTTAGGACGAAAAAAGATTCAAATCCATTTTTGAAATATATTTAATGTTTTTTTTTATTTTCAAGAGATCAGGTGGTTGCTTCTAGCCAATCATTGCTGTTTTTGATGGCAGAGGTGACCCATTCCATGGGTAAATTAACAGACGGCATACTAGACTATTTTTCCTGGGCTCCTCACGTGGCAATACCACCAGTCACCACTAGGTGCTGGAGGGCTGGTGTCCAGCACGGTTTGGTGATTCCCGTTCTCTTACACATCTGGATCAACTCGCAAGGTAACTGCCAGGTTTAATGTAATTGTCTGACGAGGGACTGGATATCGGCCCAGCCCGGTCATCTGGGAACTCCAGACAGTCCACGTTTTGGTTCCTCTCAGCTCCCAGCACCAGGTATTCAGTGTTCCTGCTTGGAGAAAGCAAAAACATGGACTGGCCAGTGTTCCCCGAGGACTGGGTTGGGAAACGGTGCACTAGATAATAACTGGCTGCCCCAGCAATCCCCACACCGGGTTACATATATGAAGCCCCGCCCACCTGGACTCCATCAAGATTGCTTTCCAGTGCAAAAAATGGCATTAACATGATCTGAAGTGAATATTAAACTTTTTTGGTGTATTTTTGGAAGTATTTTGAAAAAGAGAATTGTTGCTTAATGTGTACATGCAACTGAGTAAGTGGAGCTGGTTAATACGCACCACTGCAGACATGCAAACAACATCATTTCTGCTTTCTGACTAGTTCCAGTTCGTCTGAGGAGGAAGTGGGGAGGTGCATCAAAACCGAACAGCTTAAAGATTCCAATTTTGTTCACTTTCTTCATTTCATTTCATTTTCCCAAACAGTGTCTCAGAACCAGTGGCGCATGGTGAGAATGGAGCTTCTAAAAATACACTTTTAATCCAATCTTGATGTGCGGCACTTTCAGCTCCAGTAAACAATTGTATATCATTTCTATATGAATAAAATATATGACAACAACACAGTTATGGCCAAAAGAAGAAAACTGAAGGACATATGAACATATTGGTGTAATTTAGAGATAACTTTTATAATATACTTTTATAATATACTTTTATTTAACTTTTATTTATAATAAAAAAAAAAAATAATAATAATAATAATAATAAAATAAATAAATAAATAAATAAATAAATAAATAAATAAATAAATAAATAAATAAATGCTTTATTGACCTGAATATTTGATCCAGAATTAAGGAATGCTGGCAAAAATAAATAAATAAATGAAAACAAATAAATAATAATAATAATTACTGCAACTAAGTAAAGAAGATGTAATACCACATTTTCACTTTTTCTCACATATGTTCTATATTTCATTCAGTCAGAAATGTTTAACACGTGATAATTTTTTCGGTACAGCTGGACGGGGCAGTTTCCTGTGACTCAAACGATAGAAACTTGAACCGCTGTCGACCAGCTGCCTGTCCAGCCCTGACTTGAGGTTCTCAATGGGCTAGTTTAAGGGTCATGGTTCTTCTGAGCTTAGGAGGTCAGAACATCAACTCCAACTAGTGGGCTTGGTCCAACCAATCACAGGCAAACTGTTACTTAATCTCTTGGTAAAACCCTGTGAGATGCATTGAAACGGGAACGTAATATTCAAATGAACTGATTATCACATCAACACAATTACTAGCAGAAGAGAGAAAGACATCGTGCTAATGCACTACATGGCCAAAAGTGTGCAGACAGCTGACCATCACATCTGGCTTGTTGTGTATTTCATTACAGAACTGAGTGCAAATATGGAGTGCATCCCTCAGATCATCTGGGGAAGCTATTCAAAAGATTTTGGAGTGATGCTGGACCAGAAGGCCCGACTTGCAGTTAATAAGAGAAGAATGTATCGCAACAAATGGATTGAGAGATGAAATAGGTCAAGGGAACTCAATTCCAGCTCTGCTCAAGGACGACTGGCTCTACTTACCTGTTCATCAGCAGGTTTACGGAACCTCCTCACGGTGCTGACAGCGATCCCTCAGGACGGGAGTGGAGCACCACCGCCTTAGAACCTTTGTGAGTTTGCTCAAGCTTTTCATTTAAACCTATTTGCTTGTATTTAAGGGTTTTCAGCTCTGAGGAAACAGGCGGAATTCATGTTTAATTGTTTATATTATAAATATTTTTTAAGACTGACATGTGTAAGTTATCTCACTCATGATTAGCTGAGCTTCATTCAAAAAACAGTCCAGTTTAAAGTGCTCAACATGAAAGGGCGGGGCTAAACTTTTATAGTGTGTCTGTATGTAAATGGGCTTGCTGACAAGTGATAATTAAGTGGACTTTCACATATGGACTGTATAGAGCGTATAAAGCTTTTAGAGCGTATGGAGTGTATAGAGTGTATAGCGCATATAGAGTGTATAGAGCGTATGGAGTGAATAGAGCGTATGGAGTGTATAGAGCGTATAGATCGTATAGAGCGTATAGAGCGTATAGAGTGTATAGCGTGTATAGCGTGTATAGAGTGTATGGAGTGTATAGCGCATATAGAGCGTATGGAGCGTATGGAGTGTATAGAGCGTATGGAGTGTATAGAGCGTATGGAGCGTATAGAGCGTATGGAGCGTATGGAGTGTATGGAGCGTATGGAGCGTATGGAGCGTATGGAGCGTATGAGCGTATGGAGCGTATGGAGCGTATAGCAGGGGTGTCAAACTCCAGTCCTGGAGGGCCAGTGTCCTACACAGTTTGATGATTTCCCTGTTCAGACACAC
>JBBIGC010000082.1:8091173-8106713 GCA_037576955.1 Lepidarchus adonis | reverse complement strand
TTGCATTTCCACACGCTGGACATTTTATTGTAAACACTTCAGTTCTACCACTGATTGGCCACTTTATTAGAAACACCTCCCTTGCATTTCCACACGCTGGACATTTTATTGTAAACACTTCAGTTCTACCACTGATTGGCCACTTTATTAGAAACACCACCCTTGCATCTCCCTTCCCTGGCCATTATATTGGAAACACTTCAGTTCCACCACTGATTGGCCACACCACCCTTGCATCTCCCCTCCCTGGCCTTTTTATTGGAAACACTTGAGTTGCACCACTCCCTTTCCCTCACCTATGTTGTGCTTCCCCTCGCTGGCCAGTTTATTAGACACACTTAAATTGTGCTAACCAGGCCACTTTATTAGAAACATCTCCGTTGCACTTCCACTCGCTGGCCATTTTATTGGAAACACTTAAGTCATACGTTTATCCACTTACAGGCCACTTTATTAGAAACACCTACCTTGTGCTTCCCCTTATTGACCACTTTATTAGAAACACTGACCTGCACATTAGCAAAGTTGTAGGCTATTGGAGTTCATTAGTGTAGGCCTTCATTAGTGGTCAGTTTCTGGTCAGTAGTGGTGCTATGGTCATCCATCCACTTCTATTGATGAACGAGCTGGTGTGGAGTTTCATACTATATGCAGTTATGGATTATTTAAAACGTATTACAAATGCAGCACAGAGAGACGGTATATGTACCTAATAATCTGGCACATTTGGTTGGTCCACTAAGATTGAATGTGAAGTCAGAAACTGACCAGTGATGGGGGACTGGGCTACAGTTTCTAGCTGTAAACCAGTAAGGTGGAGTTTAAGGTGGTTTTCAATAAAGTGGCCAGGGTGTGTTCCATCTTATTGAATATGATGATTCAGAGAACCTTGGCTAGAACCTTTGGATGGGAATGCGTAATGGAGAAAACTTCACCTGAAGGATCAAATGCCAGTTTGGTTCGTGCCCGTTTTGAAAGGTGGCATGTGGAAAGCTGCCCCACTTAAGCTTTTCAAGCCCTTTCCTGCCTCGGGCGTTTGAAACCGCACATTTGTGCCGCTCCCCTTATGGTCAGTGTCTTTTATGTAACTTTTTTGTGGGGGGAGATATTTTAAGGGGCTTCCGGAGGGGGAACGAACAGGCCGTGCTTTTGTTCCCTCTCCGATGGACTGTTAGCAATCCATTCCACTCTGCCGTGCATTGTTTGCTCCCGGAGGACGTGGGGCTCGGAATAAAAGTTTTATGCCACAGTTTCATAAGCGCTTTTCTCATGACAGCGGGTCTGGCAGGGAAAGAGTCTGTCTTCCATTTGCTCTTCAAATTGGAGACGAACGAGGAATCTCGGGTCTTCAAGCTCGGTTTTAAGATTTGGGGGCTTTTTAAAGCATCATGCGCTCTGTACAATAACGCACTGAGGCATTTTAGATGGTGTAACACCAGATAAGGGGTGTGAAGTGGTGTAAAATGACCAAAAAAACTATTTAAAATAAATAAATCAATAAATAAATAGCATAGTGTAATAGTGCAGTGGTGAGCACAGAAAGAAGGTCCTGGGTTCTGTGTGGAGTCGCCTCGATTTCCTTCCCCTGATTGGTTGTCTGTCTCTTTGTTGCCATAGGTACGCTATGGGTACTTCCCCAGTGTGTAAACATGAGGAAATCCATTTCCGGAACTTTGGGAAGTTGTTAGGATCACAGTCGAGCCCAAGTGCCTTTAATTGAATCAGTCGGTACTGATTTTCGCCACTCAGTCTGAGTGAGGGGGCGTGTTCCCATGCATACCCTCTACAATAACTTGCTGTGATATCACTCTGTTACTTTTTAACATGGATCAGCCAATCAGATTTAAGAAGCTGCACGTTTCAAAAGTAAAAAGAAAACCGTTGTCAGGGTGATGAAGGCCAACAGCATGCTGTCCAAAGGACGGGGAGACGTAAGCAAAGCCAAGAGCAGTAACGGAGCCAAAAGCTGAGCTCCATATAAAAACATGTTAAGGAAATGAAGGACAAGGAGAAGGAGGAAAAGGAAACAAAGAGAAATATAACAACAAACGAGACTGTGATGGGGCAACAAGGATTACGGCTTTACTCCATGCTCAAGGCTGTTTTCCCTGTAGAATGGATGGAGCTGGGAAGGGGGTGGGGGTGAAATAAGGTTTTGTATTATGGATCCATTTTAGAATGCTGTTTATGCTGAGATCTCACCCTTCTTCCACAACTCCCCTTTCACAATAACACACACAAAGGAGAAGAAACACTATGGAAAAGGAGTTAAAATAAACAAAAAATGTATGTGTGTATATATATATATATATATAAATGGAAAGACAGGTAAATCAACCCCACACAAAGGGGAAATTTTAATAATAATGAAAACCATATCATAATAAACAAATATATGAAGAGAAGTCGGGGAAAAAGCATGCTATATGTATATGTATTTGTATATGTTAAAGGCCTAAGAAAAGGAGAATCTCAAAGACACATAGGCTTATCGCAAACATTTTTCATTCAAATATGCTTTTAAAGGGAAATGAAGAATGTTTGCTATAAGCCTATGTGTCATTTGGCTGATATTCAGACAGAAAGGCTTTCAGATCTCTTTTACAAGCTGAACTGCAAAAGCATAAGATGGAATAACTTCTCCATTCATGTTGCACTGACATAACCTTCCTCCAGAGAGAGTGGGACCAGGCTCAGAAAGTGGTGACCACACAAAAAAAGACTTGTGTCATGGACCAAAAATGTCAGCAGCTCAAAAAGTTACGTTAGGTGACATTTTTGTGGGCCTTGCGGGTTGACCCTCTTGCATGAGTCCTGCCATGCGGACGCATTACATCAGAGTCACACTTCCCTCCGAAAAAGCGCCAGCCTGGAGCTCTAGAGGGAAAGCGTATCTTTGAACGCTGCACTAATAGGATTCCAATTATAGCCACATCATTTGGAAAATGTCAGTGCTCAGGTTCCATTTCCTGGCCAAGCCTCGCAGGAGCGAATTCCTGACGGATGGCTTTAATTCCGTCGTACCTGATCTGCTTTCGGGAGGGGCGAGGCCCTGCACTTTCTTAAATGGCGTTCCTCCTGACCTAAAATCTCAAGAACACTTAAGACCCGTTATGTCATTTTTCGGGCCGAATATTAAAAGGCTTTGAGATCAGACAGGACATGAGTAGCTATTGGGAACAGGTGGACTCAGGTGTTACGTCTTTGGTGGTAGGGTGCCATGCCAAATGCTTCATTAGAGTGGCACAGTCTGGGCCATCACACTGGAGTCCTGTAATGGGAAGTGGGCCCTTAACGTTCGTAATGGACCACTTACATCTGTACTTATGACTCATGGGCAGCTATGAAAATGTAATAATATATTTCAGCCATTAACCACCATGAAGTATCCCACTTGACGGACCTGTGGCAATAGCCATTTATATAAAAATTCAGTTTTCACACACATCATCCTATTACGCTGTTGTAAGTTGATCTTAAATGATAATTACATACTCCATATTGTTTATCCTTATGGAAAATATTCTCGTTCTCGTGTGCTTTTAAAAGGAAATTCCACAGATGTTCTATGAAGTTTTTATATACAGTACAGTGCTGTAAAAAAAAGTATTTCGCTTTGTGCATATGTCACACTTACTTGTTTCAGATCATCAAACTTATTTTAATATTCAACAAAAATAACCAAAACACTGTTTTTAAATGATGATTTTATTTATTAAGAGAAAAAATATCCCTCTTGACTGGCCTTTGGCAATAGCCATTTATATAAAAATTCAGTTTTCACACCTATCATCCTATTACGCTGTTGTAAGTTGATCTTAAATGATAATTACATACTCCATATTGTTTATCCTTATGGAAAATATTCTCGTTCTCGTGTGTTTTTAAAAGGAAATTCCATGTTCTATAAAGTTTTTATATACAGTACAGTGCTGTAAAAAAAGTATTTCGTTTTTGCATATGTCACACTTACTTGTTTCAGATCATCAAACTAATTTTAATATTCAAAAATTTAACCAAAACGCTGTTTTTAAATGATGATTTTATTTATTAAGAGAAAAAAAGTCTCTTAATAAATCTCCAAATCTCCTCGACTCTTTGTGAAAAAGTAATTGCTCCCCAAATCTAACAACTTGACAGCAAGAACTGCAATTTCTGATAACTGGCAATGAGTCTTGCACATTACTGTGGAGGAATTATGACCCATTCTTCTTTGCAGAGTGGTTTACATTCAGCCATATCAGAGGGCCATGCCAAAGCATCTCATTTGGATTTAAGTCCTGACTTAAAACTTTATTTTAATCATTCAGAGGTGGATCTGCTCCATTCTTTTCCGCTCAAATTTCTTTAGTGGTGGAGGATGGAACCAGGTGTCAACATTGCAAATATAATTATTTAATTTATTATCCAAGCCACTGAATGAATGCAAATCCACATGTATGTTATGTTAACGATGGTAAAATAGTAGTAATTTTTAAATAAATGCATTGACCTTGGGGACTCCTTTGCCCCTCATGTAAGAATAATGTTTCAGACCAAAACCCATCTCTGAATTTATTGTCGGGCAACATTTTTATTTTACTCTCCCACGCTTACACTTGGAATACATGCCAACGCCGCACAGAAAGACCACTAACCACTACAGCACCATGCTGCCAGGCAAGTTTTCTTATCCGTTTTATGTAACAACTTTCTGTGAGGGAGCTTTTAGAAACATGGCACATTGTTTTGTTCTACAGTCGCATTTTTAACATTAAATTCATACTGATTGCCATTGTAATAGAAAAACAGAGACGTATTATTAGCGCCAGAGTCCAGCTGCACAAGATGGCTAACGCTAACCGAGTTTAGCACTGAGAAGGTAAAGGAGCATGTGCAACCCTCACCCACAGAATCAGAACGTGACCTCAGCAAGATGTGTCCTGGGACAACCTAAAAAAAACATTAATGATGTGCTTTACAAAAAAAAATTATTAAACTAACTTAATCTAATAAAAACTAAACTGAAACTAAGCATTTTCAAAAAAAATAAAAACTAAATTAGCAAACGAATGATTTTAAAAAATGAAAAAAATAATGAAAACTGCTAAACTTTTAAAACTTACTGTTTCTTACATGAATTTTTTGTGGGTTTGGACTAGACAGACTAGCTGTCAATGAGCCTTGGACGCCCAGGACCCTACTGGTTAACCTTCAATAGGTACTAACCACCACAAGAGCTGCCATGCTGGAGATGCTCTGAGCCAGTCATCACAGTTTGGTCTTTAGATCCGTACGCTCTGCCATTTTTCCTGATTCCAACACTTTGACTTGACTTTTCACTTGCCTAATATCTCCCACCACTCGACAGATTCCACTGTAACCAGATCAGTTATGCATATTTTAATGGTTGTGATTAGTTTTGAGCAAGATTCACTTAATCTGATCTCACTTCGTTGCAGTTTGTAGGCCAATTTCTAATAAAAGCATTATCCAGGCAGAAAATCCGGTACAGATAAGGTCAAAATATTGTCTATAATTAGGTCCTCAGGTAAATTAATATTCCTCGACCAACGTCTGAATAAATGAAGCTCAAACTTCAAATGAGTGACTTCAAGAAAGTCAATATTTTTGCACTTGAGGCTAATTTTTCCTGCCACTAACCCCATTAAGTAAGTCCCGCTTGATAATTTTCTACTAGATCTATTCCAGAAGGGGGTTACGTTACATAACTCCAGTTCTTGCTGCAGAGTGGGTGTGCATATAGGTGAAGGAGCCTCTCCAGATTCAGTCTCAGACAAAAATAGCAAGTATTTCGGAAAGAGCTTTGTTTATCTGTCTTAGCGTTTAGCTCTTAGAGCCCATGCTAAATCAACAGTGCTGCCTGAAGAGTGGCAGATTTCTCAAAAAGCACTTCTTAGTGCTGTGCTAACATTTACACTGTCTTGAAATAGAGAATTGCTACTAGGATGCATCAATTAGGCCTTTTTTGATGATATCCAGAGCCCATGAGATGCAAACAAAGCCATCCTGGTGCCAATTTGTCATCGCAATGTGGTTGTTGTTGAATAAGGGCAAAAAAAGTTTCTCTTGTGTCTCTACTGGAACTACAGTAATAACTATAGAACTAAACCATGGGGAAAGTGTGGTATACACATTGGGTCATTGTAAAATGAACACGCCAAGCCACTTGGAAGATGCTCTTATACAGAGAGACTTACGATTTTATCATGTTACAGAAGTGAGTGAAGGCAAAGTTTGGAGTCTTGCCCAAGGACTCTTATTGAAATAGTGTAGTGATTGAACCAAAGTGGGGAAACTGACTCTGGTCTCCAGTGGTGATCCTCAACTATTATAGCTAGGCCTGTTACTATCCAAAAGTGTACAAGAAAAAAAGAGAAATAATAATAAAATCAATAACAATGTGATTTCTACTAATGCTCTTGTGTTATGTTAGTGTTAAACTAATAAAATTGCTATTTTCAGACATTGTACATTGAACATGTCAAACTTGAAGACATTCCAAGTTTATAAATATATTATATGTATTAGATTCTACTAAATACTCAGGGTCTGAATACTTAGGACCATGTGAAATTTCAGTTTTTCTTTTTTAATAAATCTGCAAAAATGTCAATAATTCTGTTTTCTTTGTTAATATGTGGTGCTGTGTGTACATTAATGAGAAAACATTAACTTGAATGATTTTAGCAAATGGATGCAATATAATCTTTTTCTGTACCCACTATATATATAAGACAAGGAAAAATCCCTAACCACTACACCATCACTGTAGATCCATAGAGTATATAGTCATTTCTGATGTAACCCCACTAAAAAGGCTATATTTAAATATATCTCATATATCTAAAACATATTATTTAGTATTTTCCTCATGAAAGTGATCCCACCCAAGGGAAATTAAATTAAAATCCCAGTTTCCTAATTACAAAGCAGCATCTGAAGGCCTAAAGAATGGACATGCCTGGTTAGTTATGCCAAGCTATATTCCACTGGTCATTTTCTCCAATGGCAATTTCTCGAATGTAATCCTTTAATTTCCTGCCAAAGATTAATAAAGATTTTAGAGTCGTAGTGCAGTGGAGGCCAGAAGTGTTTTCTACTCCACTATACCATGTACCACTAAATGCTATCTTGCTATCTTAGCTTGAAGCTAACCCTGCTCATTCTGCACTATATAACTCCCATTTGGTACAATGGATGGATGCGAGTCCTCTTGCTATTTAGCTATTGAGCATTTGCACAGAATTTGACATATTTCTCTACATTTTGTCCCCTTTTTGATCCTCCTTAGTGGAATCCCACACTCCATGATTGTAGTGGTTTGGTTCCGACCCCAGTTCTCCATTCAAAATAACCTTGGCTGGAAAAATCTGGCAGCTGTGAACGCTGTCTTCAGTTAACACCATCAGCAGCTTAACGGATCCATTCAAACATACACCCTCGAAGGTTTCAAATGCCTTCAACTGCAGAAAACAGTTTCTGCCAACTGGGTGCATTGCTTTGGACTAACTGACCACTTACAGGACATTTTTGCTGCTTAAAACACAATCAATGCCTTTGCACATGTAGGAATCGCTTTTAACAAAGCTGGTCAGATGGAAAACTGCTCCACTCTGTCCATTTAGCTGTTTAGTTGAAGCATCATGCAGGTTATAAGAGAAAGTGAGGTGAGAAAATAAAACATTCACAGAAAGACAGAAGATACTTTCTCCTGCAAAGTAATTCTCACAGAATGCCATTCCCCCCTAGTGGACAAACCTAAGTACTGCAGGGTATGTATTCAGTGGTGGAACTGCTCCAACCAAAGGAATTGTTTAAAGCAATTTCCTTTTGGATAATAACGTTTTTCTGATTCTGATTAATCATGAAGATATTCACAGGCTGGACTTTTGGATGAAAAACCCCATTGTAAACAGTATGATTGGCATGTGCAGTACTGAGCATTAAAATCATCACAATTACATTTATTTTATTCATTATTATCTATCACTATCTATGCTACAATGCCTTGGGTTTGAGAATGACACTAATTGAGTGTGACTTGAATTATTATTATTAGAATTGCTATTAGCAGTAGTAGTAGTAGTAGTAGCAGTAGTAGTAGTAATAATAGTAGTAGTAGTAATATTAGTAGCAGTAGTAGTAGTAGTAGCAGTAGCAGCGGTAGCAGTAGCAGCAGTAGTAGTAGCAGCAGTAGTAGTAGTAGCAGTAGTAGTAGCAGTAGCAGCGGTAGTAGTAGCAGTAGTAGTAGCAGTAGCAGCGGTAGTAGTAGCAGTAGTAGTAGCAGTAGCAGCGGTAGTAGTAGTGGTAGTAGTAGCAGTAGTTGTAGTAGTAGCAGTAGCAGTAGTAGTAGCAGTAGCAGCGGTGGTAATAGTGGTAGTAGCAGTAGTAACAGTAGCAGCGGTAGTAGTAGTAGTAGTGTTATAATTATTATGGGTCAGCAGTGGTTGGTGACAGTAGTAGTAGTAGTAGCAGTAGTAGTAGTAGTAGCAGAAGCAGTAGTAGCAGTAGCAGCGGTGGTAGTAGTAGCAGTAGTAGCAGTAGCAGTGGTAGTAGTAATAGTAGCAGTAGCAGCAGAAGCAGTTGTAGTAGTAGTAGCAGTAGTAGTAGTAGCGGTGGTAATAGTGGTAGTAGCAGTAGTAGTAGTAGTAGTAACAGTAGTAGTAGTAGTAACAGTAGTAGTAGCAGTAGTAGTAACAGTAGTAGTAGTAGTAGTAGTAGTAACAGTAGTAGTAGCAGTAGTAGTAACAGTAGTAGTAGTAGTAGTAGTAGCAGTAGTAGTAGCAGTAGTAGTAGTGTTATTATAATTATTATGGGTCAGCAGTGGTTGGTTAAGTAGGTTTGTGTACAACAGCTCATTGGTTCAATTCCCAGAATCAGTCCCCAACTGTTGGGTTTGTGCTCACTCGCTTGGATTGGATTGGTAAAATGTCATTTTTGACTTGTTTATTTTGTTCCTTTTGTCCTGAAATCATCAGTGTAAATGACAACTGATGCTTTCAAATTATGCTAAAAAATGAAATGTGACAAAGAATTGAAAAATGAGAGATTTTGTTCTTTTAGTAATTTTTTTAAAAAGTTTTAGACCAACCAAATGTGAATCTGCAACAGGGTCACGGGCACCCGAGGCTCATTGATGCATGTAGGGAGTGAAGACTAGCCTGTCTAAAGGTGTCAGAACACAGTGGACCACAGTCAGCGTCATGAGGGGACCTACTCAGTATTAGGCAGGTGGTCTTAATGTTATGGCTGATTTGTGTATATCACCTTCTTTAAATTAGCTGAGTCATTGCCTATGTCCCATTATGAGTCATTATTGCTGTATTGAATGACTTTTGACCTGCGGGTTGACCCTGCCAGTATTGGACAGGTTTTCTGGCCAGTGAGGCATGGAAAGTGTCCCGAGCGCCCACGGGCCCTTCTCACCCCCGCGTGAGGGAAGTAACATGGGGGCAAGACATGCCTTCCACTCTGGCTGTGTGTGTATTGTGTAGACGCCAGCTTTGGCTGAATATGAGGCCCTGTTTGCAACACACCCACACACACACACACATCGCCATGTACAGACGCACTACTGGTACATTATAATCTCGCCAGTTTTAGCGAGAGGGTGCTGCGTTTGTTCTGTGCCAGATTCAACAAGATGCTAATTCCACCTTTTTCTCGTAGCCTTGCTAGCACAAGCTAGTTCTTCATTCATAGCGCTCATGCTAATAACACTAAACATACAATTTCAGCACTTTTCTTTCAACCTGTACTGTTTTACCCGATCTGCGGAAAGCACATGGTTGATATTCATCTTCCAGGTTTCAGTTCATGTCATCAACATGCCAGTTCCACATTGACCTATTTGCCAAGTCTCCTAGCACTTCCTCCTCCATAGCACAGCACTGCCACCATTAACAGCAAACAGATGACTTAGCAGTTAGCATATAAACCATTCTACTTTCTTTTTCAAAACTTTGTTCAACTGCATATGCTCTGGAGGCTTTTTCTTCTGTCCTGTGAAGAAGGGATCATTCTTACACTTGGAACTAAATATCATCTCTCCAAAAAGGAAACTTGACAATGGCACTTAAAATTTTTTTTTTTGCCATTTTGAAACATTTGTGTCCATTCCTCATTTAAATTCTTCAGCACCGCCATGAGATGTGAATCATTTTAATGAAATCCTTCACATTTTTTACATTTTGAGTAACATTATTCATACATTTGTTAACAATTTGCGAAGAAAGTGGTGAATTCTTTTTATCTTTACTTCTGAGAGACTCTTTCTCTTTTTATGGCCATTAATTAAAATTATTCGTTCCACCAGGTGATTTTTAACTTTTCTGTCTTTTGTCGGGATGTTGATTTGTAAGTCGTTTACATTTTACACAGCGTCCCAACTACTTTGGAAACATTTCCAAGGTTTTTGTTGCACTTTTTAGCCTGGACACTTTGTGCCAAGCCCACCACAACCAACACTGACCCAAATATATCCAGTTATCCGATAACAGTAGCTATACCCATTACAACGTAGTGGAACACACTGATGTGCAGTAAAAAAACAGAGAAAGATGTGGTTTGGTTGGCAGCAGTAGGGTGCACTTAAATGCAGGTTGGCAGCGCAAACTAGCATCTTATTAACAGTGTAACCACTAAAGTCAAGCTAATAATACAGTGCCCCACTGACTGTGCACCATACAGTCTGTCTTACATGTGTTTATTCATATATTTATTCCTCCAAGTTTGGCCCTGTATGTTGAAATCAGCAAATGCCAGTTTTCCTTGACCATGCTCTTGATCTTCATGCCAGTGTGGTTTTTGTGCAGTATACAGCTTTTCCATGCAAAGTAGTATGAATCTAAACTCATCCCTTTCTCTCTGCAGAAAACCAGATTTCCACCACATTTTTTCACGGCTGGAGAAAGGAAAAACATCCGCCATCCATTTTTAGCTGCGACGGCTAGTCAACACCTCTGCTGCCAAAAGAGTGAAATCCTCTTTGCTGAGACGGGGCGTGAGCCCAAATACATCCCCACCGTCTGCTATCTAAAGCCCTGCAGTGCGCGACAGGGAAAATGCCATTTCAGGGCTTAACTGACTTAGTTTTCCTCTCAGAAACATGGCAGATACATTTTACATTCCCATTATCTGTACTGAGGAACTCTCGACAGTGGAAACCTAGTGTTATAACATTGAACAGTGCCCCAGCCCAGGCACCAGTGAGGAACAGTGATAGATGACGTATCATGGAAATTTCTCACAACAAGAAGGTCCTGAGTTCGATCTCCATGTGGTGAATCTTTTTCCTCCAGGTTCTCCAGTTTCCTCCCACTGTCCAAAGGCTTGTGGTTTAGGTTGACTGGCTACCCTACATTGCCCATAGGTGTGTGTGTGTGTGTGTGAATGGTTTTCTGTCTGTGTTGGCTTCCTTACCTGACTCAGAAAAGGGGTTTGTGCCATTACATAATTATTACATAATGAATTACGGGGTTATAGTTATAAATTTGTCATCAAATGTGCCTTTAATAGACAAACTGAGCTCAAGTGTGGCTTCCCTACTAGGAAGACTCCAATAATGCTGGAACCTAAGCAGGGGGCCTGACTCGTCCACCTGCTGGGATTTAAGTAAGTAAACACATGGGTAAACGCTAAAACAATTTATTATAAATACCGATGGGACCAGCAGCCGTGCTAGTCAAAGCAGACTGAAGAACCCTGAAGGGTTATGTAGCCATCAGCTCATGTGTAATGCATAAGTACTGATTGTCCCTCAGTGAAACGAGCTACTACTCTCTGCTGGCATATGGTTGGAGCTGTGCCTCCGGTTCAGCCTGCAAGGTGTTCCCCACTGAACGGCACGGAGAGCATGGTCATAAGCCTTACATGTGAAAGCACATGCTAACTCTCATGCAGTGGGACCATGTGATGGGGGAGTCCTGACTAGTATGTGAAAATGCAAATGCACATGTTTGTTTTTCTATATTAATTTAATTGTCTAATATTGCTGACTTCACCTTTTAAATGCGATTATTTTATCTCATTGAATAACTACTGTATGTGATAATGTGTTATAAATAAAAGCTGGGCAGAAAATCAAGGGAATGGGGGTCAGTGAAATGTGACATTAATTAGATGTGTATCATTGCGTCTGAATTGCCCAGAATTTATAAAATTTCACTGTCATGCAAAATTGAAAACAGGAAAAACTGTAGACATTGTTGGGAAAGCAATTTGCTCTGATTTTACAATCAATTAAACGCTGATCATTGCTGACAGGTAAAGTGAGTAACATTGATTCTCTATGTATTCCATTACAATTGCACATGTTGGGAGGAGGGGGAGGGGGGTATATTAGGCAGCAAGTGTACAGTCAGTTTTTGAAGTTGAGGAGCATAAGGATCTGAGCCACTTTCCTAAGTGATGGCTAGAACATCTGCAGAACAGCAGGTCTTGTAGAATGTTCCATCATGGCATCATGGGCGTCCAAGGCTCATTGATTCATGTGAAGAGTGACTAGTTTGATCCTAAAGAAGCTCCTGTTGCACAAATTGTAACGTGTTATATCCTGTAATCAATGCCAGTGCATCTCTCAGGTTTTGTGATGCTATAATAAAAGTAGGCCTCAAACCTTGGGCTTTATTACTGCTTCCATGTGCAAACAGTCATTACTGTAAACTTCCTCATCCCCTCGCAACGTCGGTCCTTGATCTTTGATCAGACATCGTGTGATGGCCGACTCACATCCTGCCTTCACCACAGTGGGGCTAGGGAAGCTGAGCCAGGCCTACATCACGGGATGGGCCACAAGAATCAGCAGTGACACATGCAATGTCTGTCATTTCCACAAGAAGCAAATACGTCAGTGGTGAACAGTCAGTGGTGAAACTCAGTCTTGGTATCAAAAGCTCAATATCGGCACATGCTGAGCTCGCCGAGCACTAACTTAGCTCTGTCTTCACCCAAAATCCCAAACACGAGACTGACGCAGATGGCCCGAGTCTGGCTAATGGAAGACCTCTGGCTTGAAAGCCTGGAGGGGATTTGAGGACGAAATGTGAGCTTCAGGGAGCTGTTCACATTCAATTAAATCAAGAAAAAGGGCAATGGGTGTATTTATAGGCTTTTAAACACTGCAACTGGTGCACAAATATCATCAACAATGGCCATTGGCCAATCGAATCAAGTCATCTGATAGCAGTTAGTCCACTCTGTGTTAACCAGTGTCATCGGTTTGGAAAATGAAAGTTATAACCACTCCAGAATATTCAAATATAGTTTTATTTCCTCCAACAAAACAATATTAGTGTCATTGTAATATAACAGTAACACAGTAAACACTGACTTTATGGGTAAATGTGTTTAACCAGTTCCAGACCATTTCCTTATGGAAGCCCAGTGGAGTCCATGCAATGGCTGGAGGCCTGGAGAGGAGATCTGTTCTTCTGACCAGCTCTCAACTTTTACAAACCTTTACAAAACATAAACTTCTGATCATTTTACTGTTTTACTGTTACTTTTACTCTACACTGCTACAAGAAGTCAACCATTTGTGTACGACTTTTACACAGTATAAGTACCATTACAATAGCTTGTGGTTTCTGAATGATTGGTGTTCAAAAAAACTCGGACATTGCAACATTACAATAATTGTCATATTTTAAGTATCATCAGCTTGTAATTATACTCAGTTTCTTTACAAATATTTGGATACAATCAATTCCAGGTCGAAAGGGGAAACTAGAGCCGATCCCAGCTGACTACGGGCAGAGCAGAGTTCACAGGGTAACACAGCAACAGGCAACTTTCACACCAATGGTCAATTTAGAGCAGCCAGTCTCTCAAAAGTTTGGAGGACACTTTACTCACTTTTGAAGTCTAATATCTAATCAGTTTTTTTAAGTTCACTACTTTACTACAATACTTTACATCAGTAATTATACTGCAACTACCCTCTCATTTTTGTTCATTCTACATAAATTAACCAGAAACATGTAAAGTTCAACTTTCACTTGTCCTTTTACTGTTTTATTACAGAGGACTTCACTGTAAATGTACCAGTTAATGTGGACTGCAAAATAAGTACTCAGGTACTTGAGTACTTAATAGCAGGTACCTTAACATTTTTGTATCTTTGTCACCTACCCTACACTATAGACCTGTATGTATTTACTGAAGCAATTTCATACTTATTTGTAATTTTTTTCTGAAATACACCTCGTATTTCTCCCATTAATTAAATTTTTTTATTTTTTTTTGTGAATCCAGATGAAGAAGTTTCTATGTAACTGTGGTAGCTGGAACCTGTAACTACTGCATAATAGTGTAAAAGTTGTTCGGATGTCCCATTATTACATGATTATAAATCGAAAAAGAAAAATATTTGTGTAAAAAAATACATTGAATTGAACTAGGTTCTTCTGACATAAATGATCCAGGGTCAGCTGTTGTCAGGCCTTTCACATTATTTGCACAAATGCTGATAAGAACAGTGAAAAAAAGATAAAATACACCTTTTGCATTAAAGTTTAAGATTTACAGGAGCTACTAACTCTGCAATGTTTTATTCTAGCTTGGATACAATTATTATATTCAATATTGAATGTCAGGTCAGTTACAGAAGAGCTTGGCATGGTTTATATTTGTGACCGATTTGTTTTTCTTCAGCCACGCAGATGGGGCCATGCGGCCATTATCGCAAAATGTCAGACCAATCTCCACTCAATCTGCTGCAGTCACATGCAAGTCAGCTGAACCCTGTGCCCCAAGAACCGCTCATGTTTGCCTTTATTTTTAGCGGCTCAGTCAAAAATAGCTGCCCAATGATGCACATCTCTGAAAAAGCAATAAATTCAGTTTGGGTCAGTCTGGCGAGAGCTAAAAAGAGGACAGAAAGAGGAGTGCCTCTGACCGGAGGTGGTGAGGCTCTGGTTTAAGCCTTAGTATGAGCTCAGCCATCTTGTACAAACTCAAACATCGTTTATAAGGATATTTGTTGAGAATTGGAATATGGCTGCAAATGTTGTCGTAGGTTAAAAAAAGTGAAATGGTAGAGATGCTAACACGAATGAAGGACTGCAGCTGAAAAAGCTATACTTCAATAAGATACTTGAATGTACATAATTCCCATATGAATAATATATCAACTAAATTACTGGAATTTGTCTTGGGGGGTGCACACGTATGACAAAATATTAAACAAGTCATTAACAAATACCCAAATAATCCACCACTTCCTGAAGGAAACAGGGGTAAATAATATTAAAGAGTCATCCTTGGATCATTTGGGGTAGAAACAAAATTCAGTCATTAAAAATATTCTGATGGATTTCTTTAGAAAACTGACATGGATGAAATATGAAATTCACCAAGGAAATAATACTAACTTTTAAACCCAACTAACTATCTAAATCAATGAATTAATGAATTAATATTAAATAAATAAAAAACAATATGGTGTCACTAGAGGACTCAGAAACTTGTTCATGCTTTTGTTACTTCTAGATTAGATTATTGTAATGCATTACTCTCCGGATGTACTAGTAGGTCCAT
>JBBIGC010000082.1:8060962-8091073 GCA_037576955.1 Lepidarchus adonis | reverse complement strand
TATTTTAATACCGCCTATATATTATTGAAAGCACAGTACATATTTTAGCTCAAACTTGTGATAGTAGTCGGGGTTCCTTTTAACTGTTTCAATTTATTTTTGTTTTTGATTTTTATTTTGCCATGTAATGCGACCTCGAGTTTGGGAAAAATATAAATTCAAATTATTATTATTATTATTACCGTTCTATCAGCAACCGGATCCGAAATTTAATATAAAGTCTGATCGAAGTTTGAC
The DNA here is from genome assembly GCA_037576955.1 of Lepidarchus adonis. NCBI lineage: Eukaryota > Metazoa > Chordata > Actinopteri > Characiformes > Lepidarchidae > Lepidarchus > Lepidarchus adonis. The sequence goes on along the minus strand of JBBIGC010000082.1, from coordinate 8,090,836 downwards.
TGTAAGAAAGTTCAGTGGTGGGGGAAACACAGGTCTTTTATTTTAGCTGCAAAATGTGAGCGTCTGGGATATAATCAATAGACATGGATAGATATTGTGAGTATTGAAAACTATACCGATAGTTTTAAGCAAAATTTTCTTTCCATAATTTGGCCATAATCAATGGTTTAGTTTGTCTTTTGAGATTTTAATTTAAAAAAATCATCATTTAAGATCGTGTTTATCCCATCAACTACCTCTGAAATTGTTTAAATTTAAATATATATAACATCGCTGCACACCAGCAGCCGAGGAACATGAATCACATTCAGATATAGTTCAGGCAGATTCTCTGATCAAGTTACTGTCATGGCGGAAATTATCGGCATTCGTGGAATTTTTTCAGAAAATGCATCGTTTCTGCTAAAAGCCTATTGCAATTACAAAAGTTTGGTATACACACGTTTATTTGTCCTTTATGTACATTGGATCAATACACAAAAATCAGAGAAAAAAGCCAAATTTGACACAATTTCTCAAAAAAATGAGTTATTGGCACCTTTTCAAAATTGTGGGTAAATCTTTTTATTTAAAGCATATGATGCTCGTTTAAACTCGCGTGTGCACAATCACCCCTGGAATGTGTTCCACACTAAGCATTGAGAACAGAAAGTAAAACGGAGAACTGTCTGAGGAGTTGAGAATAATCAAAATTGTGGAAAAATATCAACAATCTTAAGGCTACAAGTTTATCTCCAGAGAACTTCATGTTCTTTTGTCCACTGTGTGCAACATAATCAAGAATTGTACAACACATGGCACTGGAGCTAATCATGAAATCTAAAGACGACCCAAAGATTATGGGGAGCAATGTAGAACCCAGTGTCAGAAAGCTGTGTCTGCATCAGAGTGCATCATGGGTGTTCTAGCAGAACAAAGACCTCAAACGTTCCTCTAAAAGCTGCTGAATACAAAGCCCTGGGGAGTTCTGACGTTCCCAACAATGAGTCCGGATCCTAATCCGACTGGAGAGAACTCAAAATTGCTGTTACCCTTCAAATCTGAGAGACCTTCCAGTTTAGAGGTGTAACAGTCTTGCTGATGCTTATAGGAAGCGATTGATTGATTTTTTTTCCAGAAGGTGCAAACAAATATTAAGTTGAGGGTTTCAATAAATTTGTCTGGAGTGTTTTGTGAAATTGTCAATTTTCTCTGCTTTTATGTGCACATAAAGGAAATAAACATGTGTATATCAAACATTCATAACTGCAATAGTCTTCTGGGAGAAATGGTGCAGTTTCTGGATAATTCCAGCGGTGGCGATAATTTAAATTTACATTAACGTGGTTTAATTGAATCCCCTGGGATGGAAGAGAAGTGGGAATGACTGAAATTGTTAGCTCCTTGTTACTAGCTGATGAGACAGAACTGCGTGAACTGGAATCGGGCTTGTTTTTCTTCAGGAACCGATCAGATCTATTTGACATGGTTTCTGCTCGACTGCTTTTCATAACTTGACTGCATTGAATCATCTGCAGTGTTTTCTTGCTGCTTTCGATGCCGTTCTGATGACCATGATACAGAATCTGTTTGTGGCCAGAAAGTGGTGAATCTGATTCCTATTAGCCCTTGCTTACACACACACACACACACACATACAACCAGCCATAACATTAAGACCACTCACTAATACAGTGTAGGTCATCCTCAAGGGACCCCTTTCTATCAGAGCCACAATAGCTCTTGTGTGGGATCGGACCGGTCTAATCACCCCCGCACCCGTCAGTGAGTCTTGGGTGCCCAAGAACCCGTGGCTGATTCACCAGTTGGTCAATATTCCCCTGTCCATCACAGTTTAGCCATCAGATCCTTACACTGACTCATTTTTCCTGCTTCTAACACACCGACATCAAGAACTGTCTGTTCACTTGCTGCCTAGTAAATGCCATTCATACACTGGAGCCACTGTAACAAGATGAACCATATTCGCTTCATCTGGCAGTAGATTTAATGATGTGTGCATATGCACCAAGCAAAATCACAGCTAGAAGTATCGATTTACTGAACCAATACTTCACTGCGGGACACAAATGCCCCGTTCTGCCTGTATAACGCTAAAAGGAAAAATTCCATAAAAATGCCCTTCTGTTACCAATCATCCTAATAGTAATAATATGGATTTTTATTATATTTTTATAGAACTTTTCATTCTTTATCCTTCATTTTTAATGATCGCTGTTCAAATCTTGTTCTGTCGGTGACTTACTCCGTCTGAGTAGAGAAAACGGAGGTAAGTGAAGAAAAGCAGCATTTTTGTGTCTTTCAGTAAAGGTCCACTAAATCCAGACATCACATGACTCGCTGTAATTTAGTTTGGTATTTTTATGTGTGTGCACAGTCATTTTGCTTTAATGATTCAATAAAAGACACGGGAGCAGATTTGCTCGCTCTATCTCGAGCAATTTTGATTTGTATCAAAAAAAAAAGGGAAAAAAAGGCAGAAAATAATCTCGCACATACCAGGGCTTAGCAGCAGCCAGGGATGCTGCCCTGAATTTCTAATTTTAGAGCGCTCTTTCAGGATTTATTTTCATATAATTCAAGTCTGCTTTTCAATAGCTCCCAGTTATTAAATTTTAATTCAGGGAACATTAGCATATAAATTGAAAAGGCTTTATTGCGTTGCCCACTCATTTGGATGGAATTTTAAGGCCTGACATTTCTGTTTTTCCAGCCATCTCCGTTAATGGAAAAATGGAGGGGGGAAAAAATTCCCCCTCACCCTCCCACTCCGGTATGTTTTAACGTTATTGCTTTTTCAAATTGTCGGTTGTAGACAGTGCTGCAGTAAATGAATGCAGGCCAGCAAAGTATTTCTGGCGCAAGAAAACTGGAGCAGCTCGACGTGTCATTTCCGGGGGTGGAGGAGGTGGAGGGGAGGGTTGGAGGAGGTGGAGGTGGGGGGTGGGGTTGGGGTTTGGGTTCTGATGCTCCTTTTCACCACAACGTTGTTACAGTTGGCTATTCCTGCTTTTGTCATTGGCATTGAGTTTGCTGCCAACTGGGTGCTGTGCTGCTTGCCTCCCTTCCACAATGCCCTGACTGATCCCCAGACTGTTCACTGGAGCAGCAGCTGGGAACAGCTGCTTTTCTTCCCATGCACCAACCGCTCTTGGGCTGCCTTAAATACTAAACCTCCATTAAAGAAAAAAGGAGCCCGTCTCTCAGTGCCCGGGCACTGCAGATTTATTCAAATTGTTTAGAAAGTGGGTCAAATCACGGGAAGTATATCGTCCCTCTGAAATCCTCCCTGGCGACTCGTTCGGTGTCGGAGGTGTAGCCGCGTTTTTTGTGGAAAGACGACTGCAGAAGTTTGACGTGAAATAGCACCCGGCTTTTGCAGCATATAATTTCCTCTCTGAAGTGCGAGGAGCTGCTCGCTGTCAGCGCTTTGCTGCAGCGTGTCTCTATATTCTGCCCCTGTTTTCTAATGCGCTACTTGAACAGGGAAAGTGGTATGTTTACCATTAAGGTCGACCATTTTGTGTTTTGTGCTGATGGGGAGGCCTGTAGTATTTTCCCAGCAATAGACTTGAAAGCTGCTCGTTCTCCAATGCTCATATTGAGACGTTTTTTTTTGTGTGAAAAGTAATGTCAAAATATTTTATACATATATATATATGTGTGTGTGTGTGTGATTTTATATATATATATATATATATATATAATTTGTGTGTGGTTATTTATTTATATAATATATATATCTCACACACATTATAATATATATATATATATATATATTATATTATATATAAATATAATATAATATATATATTTACAGAGGTAGTTGATATACATGTCTGTGTGTAATATAAAATATATATATATGTAAATAAAAATATATGTATGTGTGTGTGTAGAGAGAGAGAGGTGTGTATTTGAAGGACACATCTTTGGCCCCTAGTGTAAAAAAAATGGGGTCCCCCTTGTTATATATTTTATTTCAGTAGTTCCAGTTTCTCCAAGACGCACTCAACACAGACTGAAACAGTTTATTTCCATCAGTTTGCCATTTGGGTGATGGCCAGGTGTTTTGGAAACATGGACGTCTAGGATGACCCGTCCTTGGTTTTGTGCAGGCCTACTTGTCCGCCTGCTCCGCTTATTCCTCATTTATCTTTTTCTGTAGACTTTTCATTGAGCTAGGAATAGAAGGCCGTTGCCGTCCATGGCCGCAGAGGCCACACCACGCTTGGTCTGAGGCTCATAGCGTTTTTCATTACTGCAGACGAACCTTCAGGAACTCACTTCCTCTTAAACCATCATGGTGTAACATTCAGTACATTCAGAAGCAGAGTTTGCTTTTGCCACACAATCTAAATGTGATTGATTTCACTGCATTGTTTCACAGTGTTTATGTTCAAATTACATTAGATTTGATGAAAAAAGGTGAAAAAACTTCTTGACTAATGGTAATAAAATGACTTCTGCTTCCAAACACACATGGTGAATGATCCATTCTGTCCTGAACTTTAGATAATCTAGGTTTAGCTGCTGTTAATGTCTGATGGAACGCTGTTGGACCTGATGAGGAACTGTAGCATTTGTGAGAACGTGTGTTCATTTGAAATAATCTATAAGTCACACTATGGGAATTGTAGGTTGATGCCGATATCCCACAGTTTTTTAATGTACATTTCCGTAACTGATTCCGATTCAGCATTATGAAGGAAAATCACGGGTATTTCTGTAGAGTCAGATTCAGTCAGGTGAATAAAGTGTAGATATTTTGGCGCACGGCTCCTTGTGTTGCTTTTTTTGGAGAACGGTGCATATGTTAAAATATTAAATATTGGCTTGCAACATTGATGTTGATTTTTATAAAATAGTTTACTTTTCCAGCAAATATATTTGCGATACGTTACTTTTTAATGTTTTAATTTTTAACTTGCTGCCTGCTTCCCAGTGTGGCAACATTTATACAATTTCCATTGTTATGCAACTTAAAGTAACGGTAGAACTGTTTTTTTTTATTTATTTTTTATTGCAGTGGTTATTAAATAGCAAAAATAAAACTAAACTATATATAACTATATAACTTGCTAGGGTTTTTATTACTTATTGTTAACAAATGTTCAAATTATCGTTTCCCTATTTGGCCATTAAATTAAAAATAAATTTGCTTCCTTTTAATAGAATATTTAATTGTTATATTTATATTTGATAGTCTAATGTCTTGTTAAACTGCCGTCCATGTACATTGTTGCTGCTGTTGTTCTCTTTCCTGCCCTGTGTAATGTGCGTGTCATTAAATATTACCTTTTGACTGTTGCTAACTAGAGCGCTTCAAGTTAAAGTTTATGTGCTTGTTTGCATCTGCAAACACTTTTGCTGTGGTGTAATTTCAATATCACGTCCTTGGAAACTATGGAAACCTAGTATTGCTGATTCTTTACACACAGTTAATGGAGGTTTTTGGACACAGGCCTGTTTGCACTTGTCTTCTTTTGTCTCTTTAAAGTGTCACTTTAATAAAATGACATTAATCTAACAACTATGGCTTCACAATATCGTTTATGCATCATAATAACATCATCTGCCTCCAATACTCCTCGCAGAAGACAAATTAGCCAATCACAGCATTTCTTATAACCTTCATTTGAAGAACTGGCGCTAAACTGCTGTTTAAATAAATCAGAATCAGAAAAACTTTATTATCCCAGAGGAAATTGCTTAAGCATCGACTGCACATGGAGACATTAGACATAAAATAACGTAGAGTGAGGAAAGCGCTAGAGTAGCCAAGTAAGATAAAAATACAAAGATGATCAAATAAGTAGAATAAAAACTATAATTTTAATTAATACAATAAAGTAGCATAAATAGAATTAATAATATAGTCGATACGAACTCACAAACACAAACAACAGTTAAAATACAAGGACAGTAAAACAGCAGTCGCAAAATGTAAACACTATAAATAAATCTGTTGTAACAATATTGATATGTCAAAATCAATGTGTTGGTTTTGTGACCTGAAAAAAGCGCTGTTTTTAAAGCCTGGTTTCTTGATGTAAGCTTTACTGATGGTCAAAGGCCATAATGATAAAGTATAATTGTTATTAATATTCTGTATCATTCATCCCTAATGACTACTTACATGAATAGTCATTTTGGACCAATTTTATTAATCCAGCCATCAATCATGAAATAATGTAAAGGGCAGGTGGTGGTGTTGAAATAGTTATTGATAATGCTGCAAATCCAAGACTAAATAAAATAAACCCAATATGTCTTTTTAACACACATCATCAGTAGACCTGATCTTCATTTCCGTAGAATTACAAATGCAGTAAAATTAATAAATTGCAGACATTTTTCTGCAGTTATCCAGTGTCAATAATAGCAGTGAATTCTTGATTGGGTTAAAGTTTGACCATAATATAATATATATTATAATAATTTTTTGATGATCTGAGTTGTTATGCCCCCAGTCAACCACAGAAGCTCTTTTGTATAGGAGTCTGTAATATTGTAAATAAATGCAATATCACGATAATAATTAACAGACAAAATATTGCAAAACTCTGTTACATTTTTGGCATTTGTGGAAAATATTGCATGTGTCTCAAATTGCTGCTCTATTCGTCTGCAGCTTGTGTAGACGTGGCTGAACCGAAGCAGAGCCATGAGCAACAGTCAGGAGGTCTCGACCCCCAGTCGGGATCAGGGGGACGGGGCCGTTCTCCCTGTAGAGACGACTCCCATCCAGGCAGCTCCCACCACCTCCCCCAAGGCCACAGCTGCTTCGGTGAAGGCGGAGCCTCATCCCACGGCCAGCAGCCCGCCCAGCAACGGCAAAGCCAGCGAGGCCAACCTGCCGGCTGAGATCTGTGTGGTCATTGGTGGCTCTCGCAACTCCCAAGCGCAAGGTGAGGGTCTTCCAAACAGTTACAATAAATTACATTCAGATATTTGAACAAGAACGTATGGAAAATGATGTTGTTTGAAAATGTGGTAGATTTGACATTATGCTGCTGAGGGTTGTCTTAAGTTTTTCTATTTTTCACAATTGCCTGTTTATTTTCTATTGTCCATCTTTTTTATCACTTGGAATAAAACAGACTGTTTTTTCTTACTTTCTCTATTCTGGTCTAGTTATTCTCTAGTTGAGCTCTGTTCTAATTGCGCGCCTCGTATTATTTCTCATCTATACCATCTGTTCTAAAACATTCTTTATTATTTTATTGTGAATGGACCGGGCTAAATTGCTGCAGTAAATTTCAAGCCTCATTTCCAGAAAAATTCAAATTCATGAAAAAAAAAGATTGTGTGATTTGTTACTACTGTTGTTATTTATGAATAATAGTTTTATACTTTTCTTAAAATGAGGACTTTGGATAATTGGGAAACCACCGTCACTTAACACAGCCTGTAGCTGCATCTAAAAAAATTCAACCAGAAACTCTTGGACAAAGAAAAGCCTTCAGTTATATACAGAAACACATCCTCAGATGATCCGTCATGTCTGTCATGGTATAGGGGGGCATCAGTGCCTACAGCATGGGTGTGAAGGTCTTCTTGACGTTGAGGCATACTTTGGGACTTGAGAAAAACATATTTTGCCATCAAAGCGGTGTCTTCCTGGGAAGTCCATTGTTGTTTCAGCAATACCGTGCTAGGCCTCATTCTGCACGTGGCTTCATAGACACAGTGCATTGACTGGCTGGCCAGACCAGATCTGTCTCTTATTTAAAAATGTATGAAGCTTCATGAGGAGGAGAATCTGCCTACGGCCATTTTTTCTAAAGCAAAAATTGTAAAACTGCAACAGTTAATCTCGTCGGTTCCCAAATAAACAGTGTAAATGAAAAGAAATGCATTTTAGAAATTATTTTCTTAATTTGTTTTTAGATGCAAAATTAATTGAAGTTGATCCATGAAAAAATTTAAACAAAATATTTAATTATTAAAATTCAATAGTGTGACAAATCAGATTCTTCCTTTTATTGCATTTCATGAAAAATACCAACGGTTTTAGAAATGGGGTTTGCACATTGTTTTTCATAAGAATTTAGTGATTGTGCTCACAGTATATTTCAGTGTATAGTTGCTCTCAGAACAAAGCATTTCTCTTTAAAAACACTACATTGCAATATTATAACAGAAGCAAAAATGGTGTTAATGTAAAAGCCACCGTCACACCCCCTCCCCCCCCTTTTCATAGCATTAAAAAAAATGGTGCTTTTAGGTTTGTTTAAAAAAAAAAATGCAGAAAGTGGAGATACATCATTGGTTGTATTTTTTTTATGTTCTGTTCTCATTTTTCATGATATGGGCCTTTTAAATGAACAAATGCTGATGAAATACTAAAGCTAGTCTCTGTATTTTATATTTCTTGTTTATTTCGTCTTCTATTTAATATTTAGAATTATGTTTCTGTTTGAAGAATTGATTATAATTCATCTCACTTTGCCCAGATTGTAATGTTTTCTGCATGACCATTGATGCAAAAAGAGCATCACACATGTAGGAAGCACTTAAAAAAATTTTAATGGGAAGAAAAATGCTCAGTGTAAAATCCATGCTGTTAATAAATCACATTTACAAAGAATGAAAATTTAAGATTTAAATATTGCAATTAATTAGTGGCTTCATAAGGGACTACTGCAGCTGGTGTTTAATGAAATATTGACCGACCATTCCCTCAGACAGACTTAAACTTCCTAGAAGGTTCGGGGCAATTTGAGTACAAGTATTTGTTGTAGTATAGAAATCCTATGAGTGTTTAAATGTGTTGTTTTTCCACACAGGCTCCTACATCTGCGGAATATGTGGGAAGAAGTACAAGTACTACAACTGCTTTCAGACTCACGTCCGCGCCCACAGAGGTACAGTCAAAGTGAACTTCCACATAAAGCACGGTTCCAAGAAGCAGCTCGTTTTCTTACATTATGTACCGTCCCCTCAGGGGCTGCTTCCCTAAAGAGCGGCAAAGTGCCGTTTGTCCAGTTTGCGTCTAATGCCATTGTTATTGGGGCCACAATGTCAGCAGTGTTATTGCTGTTGTAGGTTTCAACAGTTTAGTTTGAAAATGAAAAGATCCTCAGAACCAGAAATTGGACAAATCAGTGTTTTGTTTGAAATATTTATTAAATGTCCTGGCGCAATGAGTAACAGCAAGGGCAACCGAGTGAAAAAATGAGGGTGGCACTAATAAAAAAAAGTGGAAAAAAGCAAGCACTCTATTTAAAATCACCACCAACCTCCAGCATGCAGAGACAGTCTGCTGTTTACAGAAAACAGTTCTTCTAATCCAGAAATAAAGACTGTGTACGATAAACTCTCCTGAAGCACAAAGGCAAGATTACAACGCAAGAAAATTACAAATGTGAGCCAAAGAAAGTTCTGAAACACTTTTTCCATTCTCAGAGCGTCCAGGCAATAGGCGTGTGAATGTCCAGCTTTTTTTTTTTTTTAATTAATGAATTTTTTCCACATTTGAACCATTTATTTTCCAACCTTTTTTAATGGCTTTTTTTTTCTTTTAAAAAACCTCGTCAAAAATATTACATATTAGATGACCACAATATATATTTTTGTTTTTGTAAATTGTAGATCATTAATAATTATAGAATGTTTTATAAAATTTAATCTATCGAATGGCAATGTTGAAGGCTGCCTTCCTTCACATTTTGTTAAACATAACAAGATGAGATTCTGCTTTTTTGTTTTGCTTTTAATTCAAAATTACTATTCAAAAATTTCAGCTGGCGTTCAATTCTTTTACCTATGGTGTCATTCGGATCCCAGTTCACTTTGTGTTCTGTGAACCCATTGTTTTTCTTCAACACATCTGTCACAGAATAAGCTGGACTGGTCTAAGAACTCTGGCCACATACAAGAGGGGTCAAAGTAGGATGTACTTCCTATGTAGACTCCGTTCCTTTAGAGTCTGCAACACTGTGTTGCGGATGTTCTACCAGTCTGTAGTGGCCGGTGTCAGGTTCTATGCTGTGGTGGTAGCATGAAGGTGGAAGATAGGAAAAGACTTAAACTAGTCAGGAAGGCTGGCTCTGTGGTTGGTGAGGAACTAGATAACTTAGAAGCTGTGGCTGAAAGGAGAACGTTGTCCAGACTTCAGGCCATCATGGAGAACATAGATCACCCACTCCACAGAGCGGTGAATGAACTACGGAGAACTTTTAGTCACAGACTCACCAGCGTAAAATGCTCCACGGAACAAAACGGGAAATCCTTCCTTCCCACTGCCGTCAGACTCTACAACTCCTCCCTCAGTCACACACCCACACCTACACCCACACCAACACCCACACCAACACCCACACAATAACCCGGAAAATAACCTGATGCTCCTTATGTACTAATCTTCTTCATCTAATATCCCTCATGTGCAATATTCTTCATGTGCAATATTTCTCCATGTGCAATATTTCTTAATGTGCAATATTCTTAATGTGCAATATTTTTCCATGTGCAATATTCTTCAACGTGCAATACTTTCCATGTGCAATATTCCCCAGGTGCAATATTCTCACTCATGTGCAAGATTCTACATGTGCAATATTCTTTGTGGACAACTAACTACTTTTTTCACATTACAAAAATCAAACATAATAGTACTATGTCCTCCATTAGATTTTATTTCTTCTATTATATCATTTCTTGTATTACATTTTAGATTTTATTTTTATTCTACTAGACTATTTTATATTTTTCTTAAATTATCCTATTCTACTGTTCTGTGTCTCTTTGTGTGCTGTGGCAGTCAACACAAACAATTTCCCCCCGGGATTAATAAAGTTTTCTGATTCTGATTCACACACTGAAGATGAAATGAATTGTATCTTTTCTTTTCATTGCAGAGACGGAGGGCACACCAACTGGGGAGGGGGTGTCTCATGTCCTAAACAGTAAGTACAACTCAACCGTTTTTTTTTAAGTTTTAAGCATTGATAGTATATTGAATCCTGAAGAAAATGCACAGAGAACAACATACACAACAATATATAATGTTGTAATTAATTAGGATGCAACATAAGAATTAAATAAATCTAAACACAAATCCTTCACTTTCGGTCTACGACAGCTTAAACAACAAAATTTATAAACAAATGGAAACGGTTTCAAATGAAAATGGATTTTAAAAGTTGATTTTTGATAGTTAACTGAAAGTACGTATTTTAATATATTGGTCCAGTGCAGCAACGGATCATGTTTCTTTGGGAAGTGCCTCGTCACGAATCCGTCCACTTTTGACCAGGGGTGGAAAAAGTGCAGCGAACCCAAGTGAAAGTCTGCAACAAAAGTGGCGAATAAGCAAGACCTTCTGCTGAAACAAGTGCAGGCAGTAAAACTCGTCTTTTTCAGTGATGTTTGGAACTGTAGCATGTTAGCTAAGCTAAAGGTAGCTTAGATAGGAGACAGGAAGTGCCGCACACCAACGGCTTCAGCTCACTGATACTAAAGACTCACATCTGACTGGTGTTCTGCCAAGAACAGGCAAAATCTGTCCTGCATAGTTTTTCTGAATTCTTCTTTTTTCTGGTTCTGATTCTCCCTCTCTTGCCATTAGTGCCACCTAGTGGTGAACACTTGCACCATCAGTCAGTGAACCTCTAACTCAAGTAATGAGAAAGTTTGTAACTTTACTTGAAATGTGAAATAGTAATTTGAAAGTCAGTTTTAAATTGTCATAAATCATATGTACTGTGTTTCATTATAGTTACTTTGCTAAAAATCGTTCCTCAGCATTTATTTTAGAAGATGCTTTCTTTGAGGTGTGTGGCAAAGTGACTAGTCCTTGCAGAGACAAATCTAGGGCAGTTTCACTTTTTTCAATTTTTTAGCTTTTTCTTTAGTCAAATCTAATTCAAACACATTCATGAAAACTGCACTGACTGGCCTTTTGAGATTTGTGATTGAAAATGTAAGGAGTAAAAATGTGTGTGGTTTTCCACCCCTGTTTTTAACCCAATCCAATATTTTGTACACCATGTTGAATTTGTGATTATTACATAAATTTTGACTTCGCAAGATTACGTTTCAATTGGATTTCACAGGGCTCATATCACCCATGTGCAGCCAGCTGACGAGGAAGGAAGTGTTCAAGCCAGATGCTGCGCTGGACCAATGTAAATGCAGCCTTAGACTTAACTTTTCTTTCTTTTTTCCTCTTCCACTTCTTTTCTGCAAAGGGGTTTGTGTGCAGTTCACCAGGGCACATTCTGATTGGGGGTTGATGCTAGAGATGTACTTATCCATTACCGGTACCTTAGAATTTTCTCTGAGACCAGCACTCCTTTTACCTGAGAATGGTTATTAGCGACGTCTTCTTAAAAGAACAAAAACAGATGAAAATGGGATAAATTTAGGTGTATTCCAATTAAAATTCATTGTATTGACGTGTTTATAGGCTTCACGTACACAAGAGGATGGATGGGCTCTTCTGAGACTGTTTTTTCCTCCAGCGGTAGCGTTGGTGTGGCCTAGGCTTAGACTTGGGATTTTATAAAACTGGTTTGTACCTTTGGATTAGAACAAAGTGCTGTACCACTGCATCATCATTTATTACTGTTCCCAACATAGCAACTGAAGTAGCCGCCTGCGTGAATAAAAAGACTAAGTTAACACAGTTAAACATACGGTACAGTGTGGGGACATCACAGGAAATGTGATTTTACCCTCTGGTGCTCGTTTAGCAGAGTGTTTTGCAGGTTTAGGCAACTCGCTAAGTCACAGTAGCTGTGTCTGCAGGTATCCAGCTAACTGGTGGGATTATTGCAGATGAAACGTCCTGGTAAGTGTCACCACAGAGTTTTATCTAGATGTGTCGGTAGCTAAACAAACAGCCTCAATAGTGGTCATGAGCCTCCGATCCTGTGCGAGTTGTTTCCATTCTCTTAATTGGTAAATGAGTGGTTTAGAACTAACTGTAGGGATTGCTGTGGTGTTGGTGATCATCTTCTCTGTTTTTGAGGTCCTATGGTATCCGATATTCAAAGCATGAATCGGATCGGGCACATCTCTAGTAAACAGCTGAAAAATCTGGTCCTGGAGAGTCGGTGTCCACCACAGTTTGGTGCTTTCCCTCCTCTCCAAACCTGGCAGTTAGCTGGTAAGCTTGATGAGGGAACTCGCCAAACAGGACTGGTGCAGGACACCAGCCCGTCAGGACCAGAGCTGGACCCCCTGGTATAAATCTGGTCCTGGTGTGAAACTCGATTTGGTCGTTCCCCTTCTCAAACACACAGACTAAACCGGGACAATGAACCGTGTTTGAGCAGGAAAATAAAGTAATTATTGGACCCCGGCCGCCAGGAGCAGATTTGGGCTCAACAATGGCAACTGCAACACAAATCTGGGGTCTTTTCTCCGTTCAACCTCCGGGCTCTACTTTCAGGACTGGTTCAGTAGCTTGAAGCCTTTTGCCATGTCCTGAACCCGCTCAGCAATGTCTCTGTTTTAATTCAGATTCTTTCCGCTACACGTGTGACATCTGTGGGAAAAAGTACAAGTACTACAGCTGCTTTCAGGAACACAGGGACCTGCACGCCGTGGACGGTGAGTTGGACGCTCTTTTCCAGTCCTGTTGGAAAAGAGCACCAAGAGTGTTATGCAGTCCAGATTAAAGCACTGCTTAGCCCTTCATTGTAAATGGGCGGGGCTAAAGTCTTGTAGACTTGGACCCAGACGTGCCTAATTTTCCAAAGTTTGATGGTTCTGAGTATGTAAATGGTTAACTTGTTAAATTTAACACTGAGCTAGTTAAAATAATAATAATAATGATAATAATGCTACCCTACAGTCCATATACACAACTCTAGGTTCAATGACCACCTACTGTTCACTAGGAAATGCTGCCCCTCTTTTTTCCCATGACCGAATCCTCCATCATTGGGGCCTCCTTCACCCTTATCCACCCCCCTGTAATTTATGCTGGGGCTCCAAGCTATAAGCTTTTAGCTGCCGCTGATAGACAGTTTCCTTTTCTTCCGGTGGTTTTTCTTCTCCAGTGTTGACCAGAGGAGGATGGGTTCCCCGTCTGAGACATTGGTTCCTCCCCAGGTGCTCGTCATGAAGTGTCTTGAAGGGGTGAAGAATTTTAAACTAGGTGCAGGATTTAACCTGGAACCAGCAGAACTGCTGTAGGACACACGTAATGTGTTCAGAAGATGTTCTAGTGATGATACGAGCAGCTGTGTTCTAAACTGAAGTTTATAAAGAAGTTTTTAATGAAGACCAGAGAGAAGAGAATTGTATTATTCCTCAGTGCAGTATCACACCAAAGACTTTTCAGTAGATATTTCTGGTACAGCATGTAGGAGCGGCTGACAACTGGCCTTATGTTAATGTTTTATAATATTGTATGTTTTTAATAGTTCAGTACAGAAACCAACACTGCAGGACCGTTTACTGGTCATGATGTATGAAGATAGAACAGATGAAAAAAGAGGCAGCAATGCCATATTTTCCAAAAATATCAAAGTATAACGAGAACAAATGATGTTTTAGTACAGAACGTTTACTTGAGCACGACTGATGACACACAGTTTGAAGCAAAACATAGTTTTGACAATGTTTCAGTACTGTCAATGTTACAATATGCTCAGAAAATCATATTGTGATCATGATTTATGATGATAATGATAAAATCGACACATTGTTCAGCTCTATGATACAAGCTGTGATGCAATTTTATACAATAAGGTACACTGTTCTTGTATCTCTGTGTTCAGGTCTGAACTCTTGAAGCTTCACAAGGGGAAAGGTTTTATTATTATTTTTATTTATTTATTTATTTTTTTAAATTCATTAATAAAAAATGGAGGGGGGGCACTTTTTTCTTTTTTTTTTTTTTTTTTTTTTTTTTCTTGAGGGTTTTTGTCCCTCCGTAAACTGTCACTATAATACTGAACATGCACTCCATCATAAAACCACAGAGAATTTTCCTACAGCACTGAAGTAAACCAACTGATGTTGCACTGATGTAGATGTTAATAAATATACACATGAATTTCAGTGTCTTACGTGTAACATTATCTATCTGGCTATCAACAGAGAGGGGAAACATCCCGTCATTCACCCATCCCACATTTTATTAGTATATTTCAGATGTTTGTCTCGGGTGCAGAATAGTTCATCTGAAGGGGATGTTTCTGAAAAGCCTCATTCTAAGAACTGTTGGGGACTCTCTGTAGGTGCCAAGTATGGTTGGGTATTGTTTTTTCCACTGACACCAATGCTGTTGGAATAGAAGAAAACGAAGTGAAGTGAATGTGACCATTTGTTAATGTGAACACACCCCATCACACAAAGTGCACCAAGTGTTAATATGCTGAGCTATATCAGGATTGACCTGACTTGCATTCCTCACCATTGCCCTGCTTTTCTGTCTTCTCTAGATCCCTATGATCATGTAATTCCTGTGGAGGAACCTGTGAAGGAAGAGATTGAGACGCTTCAGAAAATAGGACCAAGTAAGTAAAAATCTGGGAAATACTGAGTGTTCTAGCGTTTCGATTGCATGGCTGCTGCATTTGTGTTGGAACTTGAACTTGATGGGGACATGATTAGTGATTGGCCTGCATTAATAATTGGAGTCAAAGTTATTAGATTTATTTTGAATCAGGTGTCACTCATCTGGAACTGTGATTGGTCAGGATACTCACAGTAACAGTGAAATATTAAATGCACTGTGTTTTGTGCTGTTGCAAAACTGTATATTCAGTTCTGGAAGGCTGGTGTCCAGCTCAGTTTGGTAATTTCTCACCTAAAACACTAAAAAACTAAACCTGGCAACGAACAGGTGAGCTTAACCAGGTGTGTTTGAGAAGCCAGATCACCAAACTTTGTTGGACACCTGTGATTTATAGGAATTTCTCTCTTAAAGCGCCTGCATAATGGAAAGAGTACAGTACTTTCACAGCATATTAAATACCACACAGGAAACTGATGGTCACCTGTTTTTCCATTTCTGGAAATAGTGTCAAATTTTAGGCTTATGTTGGACTTTTTTATAATTTATTAATGAAACAAGGACCTGATGTCAAAATTTTAAGGAAATTGGTCAATAATTGCACTGGCAAGTCAACATCTCAAAAATAATGATCTGACAGAGAGGGGAAACATCCCGCCACTCATTCACCCATCCCACATTTTATTAGTATTTTTCAGATGTTTGTCTCGGGTGCAGAATAGTTCATCTGAAGGGGATGTTTCTGAAAAGCCTCATTCTAAGAACTGTTGGGGACTCTCTGTAGGTGCCAAGTATGGTTGGGTATTGTTTTTTCCACTGACACCAATGCTGTTGGAATAGAAGAAAACAAAGTGAAGTGAATGTGACCATTTGTTAATGTGAACACACCCCATCACACAAAGTTAAGAGTCACTTTTGACAAAATAAGTGTGGACATATTGCTGCTAACACAGGGAGAGATGCTAACTAATAATTTTTCCTCCAACTTCTTGAACCTCAGAACTTGTAAACTGCACCTGTGTTCAATCACACAGAAGCATTTAGCATTTAGCATAAATTTTAGAAGATCTGCCCCATTGCTTTTTTTCTGCCAAGAGGGAGCAGGTTCTATTCTGGTTTACACACCATATTTTGAACTTTTTGGCACATTTCAACCAAACAATAATTGGTCTGCGACTTGACAAGTTGGTTCTCAGCTGGATAAAATAACTTTTCCAGTGCAAATCCATGATGCAATTGTAGAGCGTGTCCTACAGTTTGGTCAGTAGTGAGTGCAATGGAAAAGGGTAAACTTTCAGGGAAAAGTGCTGATGTGACTTGGGTTGCAAAAGGACAGAAAATTCCCAGTAAATTTCTAGAAACTTCCCTTGTGGGAAGTTCATAAATTTTGGAAATATTCCAAATTGAAAACTTTCAATGGGTGTTATGGGGATTGATGGGAATTAATGGGAATTAACTGGACGTCTTGGTTAATTTAAAGAAATAGTCATATGCAAACACATTTTGTTTAGTCATAGATATATATGCAAAAGGATACGATAAAAAAATGACAAGATTATTTTTTAATTCTTTCTCTGAATAATAAATTTTCACTGAACAACAACATGAATGTTGAGTACAATGTTCTTTACAGCTCTCACTTTGAAATGTAAAAAAATACTTTACAACTAAAGAGTACTTTTGATGCTTTCATAAAACTGCATCATGATGAGCTAGCTTCTAAACATATCAATAGCCTGTATCTATGTTGTGGGCTCAAAAAAATAGTTTTAGTTCAGAATTCTGGAAATCATTGTACATGTGATGGAGGAATGCACAGTTCCTGTAGGGGGTGTGGCCTCAATAGCCCTGCAGTAAATAATGCGCTTTTGCCTGTGATTGGGGAATGGCATAAATACAAATATAAAAAGTGTATTTCCATCAAATCTGATTTTTAGTTAAGTTTATGCTACAATATATTTTTATCATCTATATTTTATGTTTGCAACCTTCCTGTTTATTCCCATAAATTCCCGTTAATTCCCATGTAAAGTTTACAACTTTGAAAATTTCCCCAATTCCCAATTTTACAACCCCAGATGTGACATTGAAGTCACACGTATGGCATTAACTTCTTATAACCCCCATTGCAGATGAATAATGCCCGCTGCCATGGTAATGGATTTTGTGCTTCATATTTTTCATTTTACTTTGCCATTAGAGCCTGGGGTGTGGCAAATTATCGTAAGGCGATTATATTGTCGTCCTTGTTCATGTGATACAGTAATTCATACACGGCAATATCGATATTTAAATGAATAAACTTTTGCTGTTGATTTGTCTCACTGGCTTTGGGTGAAAGCTGAGGGTGAAAAGCTCAACTGAAACACCCCAGTCGCATTTACATCTAAAGTCTGAGTTTGGCTTTTAGAACATTGATAGAACGGAGTGTGGATTATTGTGTGACTAGCGTTTACTGAACTGTTCTCAACAATAATTTAGATCAGAGAAGAAGCGTATCGCTCCATAATTTGTCCGGTATAGACACCGTTAAAACTAGAGCTGTAGCGGAAGGTGTGTTTCATGGGGAGCGATTCACTGTGTGGACTTTGTAGTGTTTGATGTGGGGAAAAATGGGTGGAAAATGTTGGTTTATGTGAGTTTGGTTGTTAGCACAATGTTAGCGCAACGTGCCAAGTGACAAAGGGGAACAGAAGTGAAGCCCTGAAGCTGAAGTAGCGGTTTCTCTGCGCTTCTGGCCCCAGTCGTTAAAGCAAATATGGGAAAAGGGGACCGTAGTGTCGCTGTTGCTTATGTAAAATAATAACTCTGTGTTTGTGTTGTATCGCTACGTCATTGTTATGCGATATATTGATTATTGCAGAATCATGGTATCGCGATATTATCGTCGTATTGTATTGAGACCCTGCGATTCCCATGTCTAATTGGCACAATTAACAAAAATGAGCGAATGTTTCAATATCAATTTAAATATTTTCAGCTAATACGGGACGTTGGAGTTCTAGACATAGGCCCGGTTTTATTACTAGGAAAAGGGGGAAAGTTTGGTTTTTTTTTCTTAGCACAAGCCTTAAAACTATATATTTTTTTTACCGTATGACTCGGAACTGCAATAAAATCGATTAATATAAATACTATGAAGAACTTTTTCTTGTTCATCCGTATAATAAAACTGGATAATGTGTTCGCTTTGTGTCAGGGTTTTACATTGTTGGGTTTATTTCCCAACAATGGTCATCTTGCTCTACATTATCCCTTACTTATGGATGGTGCAGTCCCCACCGTTGATGGAACATTCTTGATCATGGGTTCCACTCCAAACACAAGACGGATTCACTGCATGGCAACAAGATTTATGGAATCCTGGACAGAACCAGTTCCCTCTGGATGGAAAAGCAGACAATACTGCTCATTTAAATATTGCAGTTTTCTGTAATGTGTTGCAAAGGCTGCATTGGAATCAAAGCAATGGACAGACAATGCAGGCCTACAGTACGTGATTTTGTTCTTCTACTTTCAGGAGTTTATTCTAACTTTCATGCAGCAAAGCCTTTTGTTCCAGGATGTTTGAGATTTGAAATGTGTGTGTCACTGTTTTCCACAGAAACTGGGAGCTACACGTGTGAATACTGTGGAAAACAATACAAATATTTCAACCCCTATCAGGAGCATGTAGCACTCCACACTCCAATGAGTAAGACTGTACTTCTTTCATTCCTAGTTCAGGCTGAGCAGAATGCAGCTGGAGCATTGCACTTAGTACTGTAACCAAGAATCCCAAAACTTTGTCATTATTCTTGAAAAATTCTCCACCATACCTTGCAAGCCTTCACGTGATCAAAATATGGATGATGTGTAATTTATCTAGAAGTTGCCTCATTGGGCAGGACTCCCCTCTTCCATTGCTTCCCTATCTTGCACATTCATTAACACTTGTTACTGCTGTTTATCACAGTATTTCTCTACTATGTTTTTTAATTATAATTTTTTTACTAGCAATTATGCAAGTAATACATTTACTTTCTGCATCATCAGATGCATTACATTTGTTTCCATGTCCACAGTCACAAAATATGGCCAAAATGTTTCATTTTTCAGAACAGGACCCAACAATCAATCAGTTTAAAGAGTGAAGTGATCTAAAAGTTTCAAATGTACACTATTGTAGTGTTTCTTCACTTTTAGTAGCTATTTTTCCCTGTGTGTTTATTTAATTTTATTTTTAATGAAAAGTTATATTACCACTGTAATTTTGTTGCAATGTCTTTACATGAATAATGCAAGTTGCAGTAAATATTGTATGCATGCTTTATTTAGTTGTATTGATTATTCTTGGTGCAGAAAGTCAATGCAAATGCAGAAATAATTTGTATAAAATTTTGCCATGCATTTACAAAATCAGTGACTTTTAAAGGTTAATATCCTGACCAAGTCCCGACTCAAAAGACTAGCTAAAACTATTAAACTCACTCAGTCTACCCAAGTGGATGTTGCCTGGTCTCCCCTTCATTTATCTCCTATTCATTCAGCACAAGCCTTTGGTCGAGTGTCTGAAGCTTTTTAAAGTACAGGCCTTCCATAGAAGTGGGTCAGCGTTGTTGCTGAAGGACTCTAATTCTGATTAACTTTGTAATCCAGACATATATTTTAAGCATGAACTGAAATCCAATACATGTTGGCTTCCTGTACTTTTGACTCCAGTTAGTGAACTTAAACTGGCGTTTTTGTGCCAGAGGCAGAAAGCTTTTATGGGCATCATATGCATTTGTTATTTCAAAGCATTTGCTAGTGGATCTGTGGCCAATGTTCAGTGTAGTGAAACGTAAAGCTTAATGTAGGTCTAAGCCATGTTTTACTGCTTGGAATTTCATTGTTTATTTTATTTATGAAGCAATCTTTGTTAATGTTTCTAATTACAGATTATTATTACTACAGATACTATACTGATGAAAAGATCTGTATCCCATGGCTGGATTCCCAGCTTTTCTAATTGGTAGCAAAAAAATAAACCACTATGATCTAAAAAAAATTGTTCAGTAGCGTAACATTTTGGCTTAGGAAACCTACCTTAATGACATTGTATTGCACCCATTTAATTAATGACACATGTAAAATAGAAGAAAATTATGGATTTGTATTGTTTAGAGGAGCAAATGATGGAATTAATCTCTCTAATATATATTTTTTTTTATTTTGGATTTTTTTATCAATATATTTATCTATTTATGAATTTTAATCAATCTACTTATCTATCTATCTCTATCTCTCTATCTATTTAAAAGTTATATAATATATACACACACACACACATTTAGTCCTTTGTCTTTCTCTGGCAGGGATATCACTATTGGATAAACAGTATTTTCCATTAAACTGGTTCCAGCAATATTAGTTTGGTTGTATTCATTAGCTTATAGGCTTGTCTGGGTTGGTAGACACCACAGGAACTCCCAGTGGTTGTTTGATGTATTGCATAATGCATAATTTGTACTGTAGTGTGAGAATGTAAATTATTCTTTTAAAGCATAAAGGAAAAAAATATATAATAATGGAAAAACCACGAGTTCTGTTAATCTGATTCTGAGGGATACAGTTCTGCACTGCAGAATACTGCATTATAGGAAAAATAACATATTAATCTGTAGATTTAGGCAAAAAATGTAAATTCCCCCTTTAAAAGTTTGCATTGACATTGGAATTGCAAGTGTGTGTGTGCATGTTGGAGAGTGATCAGAAGGTCTGTTTGTCTGAGCATTTCTTTATGGTTCTGGTTTTGCAGAAAGCGCTTTTGGTTTGAAAATTGAAGGCAAAATGTCAGGGAAGTCAAGCGTCAGAGATGGCAACAATTCCCAAAGCTCAAGCGGTAAGTCACATTGCTGGTGTTGTGAAATGGTCAGAATTTGAGGAATTACAGAAACCATGTAACTCCTTGTGTTGAAACACTTGAGTATGTGGACTTTCTTCTCGGCCACCAGCAGATATGAACCAAGTTCAATGTCTGGTTTAATGTGGGGGTATTGTGTTATCTGTGTCTGTCTGTCTAAACATGTTTGCTTTCTTTCATTTGTGGTCACATTTTTATTATTATTATTATTAACTATATAGACTGTTAGTCCAGCACTGTGGCTGGAATTATCCTGGCACACTCGATGGAATAGTTCACCTGAGGACTCAAGCTAATTCTGTCTTATATTGAAGCCCGATTATGGCAAGTAGAGGAGGAGAGAATCTTGTTTTATTTCCACTTCTGTCTCAGGCAGAATTATCAAAAGATTTCTTAAAATAATGGCTTATTTCTCGTAATTTTACCTTATCCCGGCATGATTGATTGTTTAATTAATTAATTTTTCAAACCGCTTATCCATTTCGCCTCACGGGGATGCTGGAGCCGATCCCAGCTGATGATGGGGCTCAGGGCATGGACAGACAACCACACACTCACACACACACACACTCACACTCACACCTATGGGCAATTTAGAGTAGCCAGTCAAGCCTTTGGACAGTGGAAGAACCCAAAAGGATCAAACCCAGGACACCTGTCTGCAGTGTCTTGAATATTTTATTTTTATTATATAAATAATAACTAACAACAAATCTAAAAAAATGAGGGCACTGCAGAATCTTGAATATTTTATTTTTATTATCTAATTAATAACTACAACAAATAATAAATGCCACCCCTGAGGGCACTGCAGTATCTTGAATATTTTATTTTTATTATATAAATAATCACAATTATTTACATAATTTTTTCCCCTCCTCAACCTGGTACAAATGGGCTTCCATAGTTTTACTCATTAGTGCTTTAAGCTTTTTTGCACTCCGGGTGGGACACCTGCCACTGATTGTGCTTGTTTTACTTATTTCTGAGATGAAGGTTTATCCTGGAACAGATACAGCATGAACCCCACAGATGATATTTCAAGGAAATGACGAGATGGCCTATTGTTCATGTTGCACAGTACGTCATGGAAATCTTTGGCAAGCCATATTTCAGTCAGTGAAGCTCACTGCTGTGCATTAAAGTAACTTGGTTTAGATGTGTATAGCATTTTCACAGGAAAAGTCCACAAAGTACAATATAATTAATAATATAATTAATAATATAATTAATAATATAACACATTTGAACCACCTACAGTACTGCGCAAAATTGCAAATTGTTTCCATTTATCATCAAATTGTCAAATAAGCAGTAAAATAATCTAAAAGCGCTTGTGTAAAAAGAAATTGATGTGTGTTGGGAGCTGTTAGAACAGTGCAGGTGATTCCCCCTCAGTGCCTCCAGCCATCGCATGGATGTGAAACAGCATCAGCACTTTATTTAACCATGCGAAACCCAAAACAGAGATTTGAAACATATATTTTCAGGCTTCCATGAGGAGAACTTTGGAAATGATAGCAAAACACTTTGACAAACATGTACTGTTCACTGTATTAATATTATTTGTGTTGATTTCTAATATTAGTGAAAATAAAAACACTTCCTGCCCCTAAACTAGTCTTACATGTACAGTTCTCAGGGGACTAAGACTTTTGCACAGTACTGAACATTACATCTAAGTGAATTATATTGCAAAAATGGTCCTGGATAAAGTAGCGGAGTGTGTTTCGGATCTGATCTGCATGGGTTTGGTTGTTCTGTCTTTATCATCAGTGTTCCAGTGCGTTAATATTGTCCACATGTTTGCAGGAGTGTTTTAAAATGAAACAATACTCAGTGTGCACTGTTATCTGTTTTATATTTTGCATAAATAATACAACAGTGGCAGTTATAGACACAGTAATGCTGGATAAATTTGCTTATATGTTTATATATCAGATATCAGTCAAACTTGATTAAAGTGGTAAGGAAAAATTTTATTATACCTCTACCCAGATATGCATTTTGTTGTTTCATACACTGCTTTTCTTTCACTTAAGAATTACATTCTCTGCTGCCAAGTTATAGTCCCCATTAAAGTAGACTGTCACAATATAGTTGAAGATTGCTTTTTTATTTTTTAAATTGCATGCAACAGTAATAATGTATTTAATATTGCAGTGTTCCAGCATTAATAATAAATATTTGTGCCACAAATTAAATATTGATATTAATGTACAGTCGTATGCAAAAGTTTGCGCATCCCATGATGGTGATTTTGTAATTGAAAATAAAAAAATACACTTTTGATCCATAGTTACTTTTTATGCCAAAAACAAAATGAAAAAATAAACCATTACTATGGCACTGTGCAAAAGTTTGGGCACCCGACATAATCAGCACTTAGTAACGCCTCCTCTGACATATCACAGCTTGCAAATATTTTGAGAGCAAAAAGTCTTTCAATTCTTGTACTTGGGATTTTCTTGCATTCTTCCTTGCAAAAGGTTTCTAGTTCTGTAATATTCTATTCTTTTTAACATCTACCTACAAATTTTCAATGATGTTTAAATCAGGGAACTGTGATGGCCATTCCAAAACTTTCAGCTTGCTTCTCTTGAGGTCGTCCATGGTGGATTTTGAGGTTTGTTTAGGATGAATGTCCTGTTGTAGAAGCTCATCCTCTTTTCATGTTCAGCTTTTTTTGCAGATTGTGTGATGTTTGCTTCCAGAATTTGCTGGTATTTAGAAGAATCCATTCTTCCCTCCAACACGGCCCCAAAGCATGATGGATCCACCCCCATGCTTATTGGATGGCAAGGTGTTATTTTCATGAAATGCTGCTCCTTTTTTCTCCAAACATGTCTTTGCTGATTGTGGCCAACGATTCTATTTGAACTTCATCAGTCCACATCACTTGTTCTGACATTGGATTTTATGATTGGGATGCAGGTTTTCTTCTGCTGACTCTTCCATGAAGGACAGTGGAACAGTGCACCACCACTCCTGAGTCTGATAAATCTTCTACAGTTAAATGGGGATTTTGATTTGTCTTTCTGACCAGCATATGAGCAGTTCGCTCTTGGTCTTTCGTATCTCATATTAATCTCCACAGTTCTCCTGAACTGCCATCTCTTAATTACACTTCTCACTGTGGAAACTGCAAGCTGACAACGCTTTGCTATCTTCTTGTAGCTTCTCCTGCATCAATAACTTTCATTTTCAGAGTCTTACACAGCTGCTTAGAGGAACCCATGGTTGTTGAGTGTCCACAAGTGTGTGCACAAGGTTTGAAGAGTCAGAGTATTTGTAAAGCTTCGAAACTGGCACCATCTGATATTTACTAATTACGGCTTTTGCCATGTATCAGTTCTAATGAGCTGATTAAGATCTGAAACCTTGTAAGAAGAATCTGAGACTTTGGAACTCTTGGGGTGCCCAAACTTTTGCACACTGTCATCATAATGTTTCAATTTTTGTTTTTTGTTCAATTTATGGCATAAGTTACTATGCATCAATGTTTGCTGAAAATATGTATTCTCCCATGTCCTTGAGAGACTGTGTTTAATATCTTTTCGATTACAAAATCACAAAAATCTGTTATTTATCAAGGGGTGCCCAAACTTTTACATACAACTGTACATAAGATCATCATAATCCTACATCAGTATGTGGTTAACCCCCTACACACATTCAATATGGCAGTACCTTGTTTTTTGTAATACTATTTGGTGCTTCCATTATTCTTCTGATTTGACAGTTCTTGTGGCTCTGTATTTTCTCTCCTGGTCATCTGTAAGACAGTAATAAGGAAGTTGAGATGGAGATGGAATTTGGGTCATCTAGTGATTTGAGACTTGGTTTCAGTGGTTTTGGATTTTTTTCACTGTTGACCTCCGAAAGGGATTTTTTTTTTTTAGTTTTTTGTTAGGTTTTCACACTAAAGATTCAGAATTTGTGATTAGTGATGATCTAGTGTCTATCTACATGTAACTATAAATTACCAAATGGTTTAACACCAGGGTGAATGTGTTTTTACTTCAGTTTATCACTAATTTATCACAACAGCAGAAATTCTCTTCAGCAGGAACTTTACTGGTATTTTATTGATGTGGGTCATGTGTGCAGAATGGGTTTGTTATAGAGCGTTGTGTAAGAGAGCAAGCATATGTTTTTCTATTGCATGTGTTACGCTCTCCAGCGGCTCTGCTTGTCCACCATGTCTGTGTGATTTAGTAATGAACCACGTGTCGAATATACAACAGTATGAATATAAATAAATAAATTGCCGCGTGCAAAGATAACGGCGTATCGTCAGTCATCTTGACTCTCCAGTAACTTTTACATACTGGGCTTGTGCTTTGCTACAGTGAAAAGTAGTAGTGGCCCACAAATAGGTGTACACCAATCAGCCATAACATTAACACCACAATCATGTGACGTGAATAATATTGACACTGTAGTTTTTCCATTATAGTGAAGAGCCAGATCTCGAAGCTGATGTGCTGGAATGATCTGAGCCACTTTTCCAAATAGCTAGAGCATCTGGTCTTGTGGAGTGATCCAGCTCTGCAGTAGTTAGTACCAACTTGATCCATGGTGGATCAGGCAACAGGGTCACTAATACTTGAGGAAAGTGAAGGCTAGCATTTCTGGTCCAATTCCAAAAACGAGAACATGGTGCATGAGGGGCAGGGGGTGTTAATGTTATGGCTGATCGATGCATATTTCTATAATATTGATTATTGAAAATTCTTTTGGCCATGAAAATCATGTAGAAAAGATCTGACACCACTGCCTGAATAGCAGTCATAATAGTCGACCTAAACTCTTCAAAATGTGTCTGCAAGACCAAACGAAGAAGAAATTTGGGGGAAAACAAACAACAAAACTCTTTACCTCTATTATTTCTAGTATGTGGGCTTGTTCATGAGGTCAGATCAGCTTTTAAGGAGCAATCCAGTTAATCCAGATAATTCAGAAATCTACTTTATCCCCAAGGGTTTACTCATGTTTCCTCACTACTCTACTTATCCTCATTTGACCTGCAGATACTACAAGCCCCATGATGCCCAGCTCCTTCCCCCCATCACAGAGTGAGTATGCACTGACTCTCCACCCATGTTCTTTTTGTCGTTTCCTCCCTTATCCTTTCCCATCAGCACGCTGATAATTATAATCTCATCAGTGGTAGATCCATTGCATGACCCCTACCATCTTTCTCCACGAGGCGGCCTTTTATGCTTGATAGTGACCACCATTGTGCGGCAATAGGCAGTGCCTTGGTCTGTGTTAGCATGCTAGCATTAGCATCACTGTGTTCTAAGAGCGACACCGTGGGCCTTGTCTTCTAGAAGCCTACACGTGTGGATCCTGTGGCATTCAGTTCCAGTTCTACAACAACCTCATGGAGCACATGCAGTCCCATGCCGGTGAGTCACACACGCCTGGACCTGCCGTCACTAAGCGTCTTAATGGGCTGAGCCTGGATCAAGATTATAGCTTTCTTTACGGACTTTTGTCATTTTTCACTAGAAAGCAAAAGCGATCCGGAGTAATACCTTGTGTTGAGTACAGAAAACATAACGGTTGCCATCTCACGGGCATGGAATGTCATTAATGTTCATCCCACTCAAATGACATTGTCTAAAGCAGTGTTCCCCAACCAAACAGGCCGTGGATTATTTTGTACCATTTTTCTTTTTCCCAGAAACATGATTGTCCGTAGGGTGTTATTTTGAAAAACTTCGCTCGGTTGCCTACCACCATCTTTCCCGCACTTGTTTTGCGTACTCATAAAGGTGAACCTTACGAATGATGAGACAGCAGAAGATCCCAAGACTGCCAAAAGAACGAGACCCCGCCCCTTTTCGCGGAAAATTTGTCCAAAAATGAATCTGGTCAAATCGGATTGGGGACCACTGGTCTAGAGGATCTTGTTAATTCGTTAGTGTAAGGGTACGCAGTCTTGCATGGCACATCTTGACCACTGTGAGCCCCCTCCCCGTCTCGTTTGTTTTTATCATTTCTGCATGCATTTTGCTTTTGATCAGCGGAGGAATTCATCAGAACATGTTTGGTCACGTGTGATGTTTTTAAGACTCGTTTTACGTGAGCTTTCAGAATTAGACATTCAGCAGCGTTCAATATGTGAAGCGCTGATTGTGTTTGTGTTTTTCCAGCGGATAATGAGAATCACACTAAAGAAGACTCCGCTAAGGTCTGCCCAGCCCCCGCAGCGGCGCAGGAGCAGACCTGGAAATCTCCTCAGCCTGCACAGAGGAACCACATGCCTTCCTACCGTGAGTGCCTTGCTTTTTGCTCCTTCGTTGAGTCTCACTCCCTTTTGCGAGTGTACACCAAAAGGCCCAGTTTGGCACACTTAAAGTGAAGGGAAAGTGAGGGTTTGTCATTGAGAACACGCTTCATCCCGGCGGCAAAATATAATCTTTGTATTAACTCATGCGCATCGATATCCGTGGGGAGCGTTGTAACGGGATGCTACCTTGCTCAAGGGGTTCCTTAGTGGTTCTTGGAGTTATGACCCTTTGATCACAAGGGCATGGTCTTAACCACTGATGTCCACTAACGGCGCCTTCGATTAAGAGCCTCATGCTCTACAAACCGAGCTGGCTGAACACTTTACCTTGTATTTACTCTGCAAACCCCCAGACATTCAAGCCTGGATGGTTGGGACCCCCACAGAGCTGGTATTCCTTGGTTAGTGGACGATTCGTAGCCCAGCAGTGATGCTGAGGAGTTTAAATCCACCAGCAGCACTACCATAGCTTTGTTGGAAGGGAGGAGTTACCAATTTACATTTATTCATTTGGTTGATGCTTTTATCCACAGCGACTTCAGGTACAGGAACAATAAGCATAATTGTGAGAGTTGCAAGGAGTTCAACACTTTCTTCTTAGCCAGAAAAACTGCAGGTGCTACAACAGTGCAGATGATAAGAGCTACAACATTGCTTTCTGAAAGTAAAAAAAACCCCACATTCTACACATTTTATCCTGTGAGTAAGTCCAAACAGACGGTAGGTGCTATAGGTCATGTTAATTATGCTATTCATGTACAAGTGCTATACGAATCCAGGATATTCTTCATTGTCATTAAGTGCTTCAGCATTGGCTGATGTTAAGTTCTTTTAGTGCTTCTTCACCTAGAATAAGGCACGACGCACGTAGCGTGTTTAATCAAGTTGTTGCATGTAAATGTTATAGCAAGTAGTATAAACACAAGTGAGTGTAAGTGTGAAACTGTGAGATCCGTAGAACGATACCATGTATTTGGTTAAGATTCAGAGGCTCAGGGTTAAAGTAAACTTTGTTGATGGTTTAGATGCTGAGGGAGTCGTGGAATAGTTGAGTCTTGAGGTGTTTCTTGAAGGTGGAGAGTCTCCGCAGTTCTGATGTGTCTGTGCAGCTCGTTCCACCAGTGAGGGAGAATGAAGGAGAAGAGTCTGGAGTGGTGTTTGACTCTACGTGAGGGTGGAATCTCCAGTCGCTGTTCTCTTGAATTTGATGCTGCGATGGAACCAGTGTAGAAAACGAAGCAATTTGCTCTGGGCATTGGCCATTTCCCACCTACAGTTTATCTTCTGTTCCAGTGCATTTCCCTTTTCTCTGTTAAAGTGGTCACGCTGATCTTGTCAGTAGCTTATTGGGTACATCTACACTAGGTAAAGACTAACCCTAAACTTTGTAACCAGGTCATGAAAAATGTCTTTATGACTTGCAACTAAAACCCAATTCATTCATTTCTGCTCACTAGCTAGGGCCTCACCATCACAGCAGCCGTGACCTAATGGTAACTGAAGTAGGTTTGTGACTGGGTCCGATTCCCGGAACAGGCTGAAGTGCCCTTGAGCAAAGCCCCCAGCTGCTCCCCGGGCAAAGTCACAGTGGCAGCTCACTGTTCTGGATGTGTGTGCTACCTCGGATGGGTAAAATACAGTATAATGATAATAATAAATCTATATTTGAATAATAATTTAGCCCATTTACCTCCTTGTTACATGAAGCCGGTCACAGCACCTGGCACTAATGCACCGTCACTGGACAGCTCGACGTTGTTGGAGGTAAATGCTGACTGCCAGTTCGGTTACATCAGCTGACAGCGAACACCATGAGTGGACCGGGTCCATTTTAGGAATTTTGACTATGACATACATGTAACCTTGCAGGAGTCACTGTTTTACAGAATATTTTAATAGTCAAGAGTTTAACCATGCACATCATTTTGGTTAATATTACTTGAAAAGACAACATTTATGTATTTTTTTCTCAGGAGATTGTCATAGTCGGGTCTCATGAACACTGAAAAGGATAGTTAGGGAGTTTTAACACAATTGATCCTACTGAAAACCACCCTAAGCAGAATTCAGACAGAAATGTGTGTTTTCAGTCTGACTCTTCACTGAGGGAATAAGCTTCCAGCAAACATTTACCCTGCACAGTAAGTTTAAACTCACGCCGATTTAGAATACATTTCTTATATTTTTGCAAATACACTAGTGGAGAGGAAA
>JBBIGC010000082.1:8038703-8060862 GCA_037576955.1 Lepidarchus adonis | reverse complement strand
TTCTCTTTTTTTAACATTTGCTTTATTTATTTATTGTGTGTGATTTTTGCTGCTGTAACATGTGAAATTTCCCACTTAACAATAAAGGATTATCTTATCTTATCTCTTATTTCGTTGCTGCTCTAAATTTGCCTCTAAAATTCTGTTAATAATTTAGAACATAGAATTGGAAGAGAAAAGCAGTAGCTTAAAATAGTTATAATAAATATGCCGAGTAAAGCTATAGCTTTTTAGGCAACAGTTTCATTTACCCTTTTTAACATTATAACACACCAGTCAGTTAAAATGTCTGCATCTGTGTGTGGACATTGACCAGGAATGGTGATATTTTTTCACGTGAAATGTTTACAGAACAAGTTGCATTTTAATCCGCTTAACCAGTTTTAAGTGGCCGGCTAATGTAAGTAACACTCTAAAGCTGTACATACAGTACAAAGGACAAGCTACTGAATGTTCAGTCATTTTCCAAAGGAGCTTGCTACAGAACCGCATTAGGAATGTGAAATTGTGAGCTTTAGTGCTTTTTCTGATGGTCCTTCAGAGATTAATTGTAGCTCATTTTGTCAGAACATCAGCAAGAAGAGAAAGCTACAGTTTCATGCCTGTTTAGCTGGTTTCTACTCTACAAGTCTATATCTGTTTTCCACAAGTGGTCTAATGAAATGTCAAGCCAATCATCTTTGTCCTTCATTGTAGAAAAGGTTCCCAAACTCAACATTTGGTTTAATTTTGGCTCTCAGTCCAACCAGTTCCTTCCTACCACTCTGTTGGTGAATTGCTGCCCTCTTCTGGTCATGAACCCACTTTAAACGGTCAATTTCTTGCACATTTTACAATCATTTCTTCAGCTGATTCTGTTTTTCTCTTCTTCTTTTTTTGTTGCAGAAAACAGATTGTTGCCGGAGAAGGAGCGGCAGCAGGTGGCTGAGCGCTTGCTTCGCATGATGTGTACGGACCTGGGTCTCCTCAGTGCTCTCAGCAGTAAGGACTTCCTCAAGTTGGCTCAGACTCTGGTGGACACGGGCTCCCGCCACGGAGCTTACTCCATTCGCGATGCCCTTGGAGACATGAGCACTTTGGCCCTAAAGCAGCTTCCTCGCATGTATAACCAGGTTAAAGTTAAAGTCACATGTGCCCTGGGGTCAAACTCTTCTTTAGGCATTGCTGTGACCTGCCATTCTCAGACTATAGGGCCGGATTCCTGTTATGTACTCACAGCTTATCAGGTTGAAGGGGTTCGGCTTCGACGCTACGTGCTCGGACTTAAAGAGGCCTCTATAAGGGAGGGTCCTGAACATGTACATCACTGGGTCCAGAACGTCCTTTCAGAGTTCGTTATGTCAGAGATTCGCACAGTCTATGTCACAGAACCACGCTTGTCATTGTTATCCTTTTGCGGCCGGTCTGGTCTAAGCTTGCGTTGTGCCGGATGCTCGCTGACCGCCACCGTTCAGGCTGTTCTTGGGCGAAGGAGCCTCCAGGCCAGAGGCCTCCATGAACTGGGAGAACTGTTGGCTACGTGCCGCGACATTGCTGGAACGACAAGCTTTAGCCGTGAGAGCAAAGCCACAGACGAGTCTCCACCACCGCCATGCTGGGATTCTACTGCTGAGGCACTGCTCAAGGTTCATGAGAACTTTGAGGCCATCTGTGAATCATATGGCCGCTGCAAGAGCACAGCACCTCTTCTGCAGGGCCTCAACAAGCACCTTCTTGGCACACTAGCATGCTTGCTATCACCACTGCGCCAGGCTGCGCAGGAGCTAGGAGCCGATCGTTGGCCCACACTGCAGCAAGTCCTACCCGTCTACATTCGCCTGGAGAAACTCTTCACCTCCAAGGCTGGAGAAGCAGGTACTGGCAGCAAGCTCTGTCATTACTTTCTAGAGGCACTAAAGGAGAACTTCAAGGTAGAGCGCGTCCATCAAGTCGCGATGATCTTGGACCCACAGCTAAAGCTGCGACCCGTCCCTGCATATCAGCACGAGGAGATCATCACCAGGGCATGCGACATGGCCGCCAGCATGAGGGAACCTGGAAGTGGAGGTGCATCTGGGATTCCTGGAGATGAGCGGGATGGCGATGGGCCGTCCGGTCCCAAGCGGAACCGTATTGACTGCGGGGTGGACAGACCGTCCTGCGGAGCCGATGAGCCGCAAGTCCGTAAAGAGCTCTTCCAGTACCTGGGTGAACCGCTGTTTCACGCCACCGGCGATCTGTTCCAGTACTGGAGCTCCGTCATAGACCGATACCCCAAGTTGTCCCGTTTAGCATTGTGGCTACTAGCAGTGCCGGCAGTGGGCGTCCGCAGCGAATGTGTCAGCATCTGCGAGCAGACCTTAGCAATGAAGAGGAAGCGACAGGTCACTGCCGAAGAGATGAACAAACTTGTCTTCCTCAAGTGCAATTTTGCTTGAGGTGTGGTGCAGGGCCACCAGCCAATGGCACTATGGACTGTTCACAAAAAGAGACACTAGTGGAACTAGACGCTGCTCTAGGATCATTTTGTAGCTTTTTGTCATGTCGTAGTTAGAATGCTTACTCTGGAGCAAAAATCTGTTTCTGGATCTGTGTCCATGAATGAGGCACCGTTAAGGGAGGGTTCTTTTTCATGGACATCTGCTACGGAGCAATACTTGGTCCTGCAGAGATCTAGCCTACACACACCTCAAAACCTCAACTTGCCACTGGCCATGAGACAAAACGAAAAAGCAAAAAGAAGCTATGCCCGAAAACAAGGATATAAACGTTCGTCAATGCTTGAATCGTCTACTTTAAACCAAAACATGGACATAATGTGTCATTGCTTTTCGTTTCTTTTTCTCATTTCTAGGGTCCCTAGCTGTCTTCATACCTCTTGTGCACTTGTACCTGAAATGCTAGTCAAGCATTTTTTCATTTTATCTTTCTTTTCTTTGTTTCTTCCCTTCGTCTTCAAATGAGCATTGGACGCACTTTGTCTCAGCAAAGTCCTTACAGATTATTCACTGATTTTAGGTGCAAACACTGCCTAATTTTTCCATTTGGGTTATTATTCTCAAGTCGCAGGGGTCATTAGTTTATACACTACTAGTGAAAAGTTTGGACAGAAAGGATTTCATCATTTTAACCCTGCAAATTTTATTCTGATACAAGGTAACATGCAGTAAAAAAGAAACTTTAATTGGAGAGTGGATGAATTTCAGTTTGGAAATAAATAAAAGTAATTTTCTAGCATTTCAGCATAATTTCCTATAGATAAGAAGGAGGTCTATGATTAGAAATGCATTCATCCAGGTCTTTCTGAACTTTTGACGTCCTGTTTTTTTTTTAATTGGCCCAGATTAGTGGTTCATTAAATGTTACATTCTCATTGGAGTTCTTCAAATTTTTAAACCTATTGATCCAACACTGTCGCTACATAAGGTTTCATCTGCTCTGTAACTAATGTGGGAAACATAAAGGGGGATTGTGAACTAATGTTCACTATATTTATGTGGATTTTAGGTTTGGCCCATATGGGCTAGTTTTCAGAAAGCTTGAGTTTATTGCTGTTCCTGTTAGCAAGTATCCATGTAATGAATGTCAAACTAGCCCAGATCGATCGGTTCTAGTGCTTCTATTACCAAACATCGACTGTTGGGGAACACTTTTCTCGTCACTCTCATGTTGAAGCCCTGTCTTCCCTTGACGCATGTGTTTCATTGATCCTTGACCCTAAATTGCCTGGAATAATAGTTACTTTTCATCCAAAAAATTGTTGGCCATGTTTGTGACCTTTTATTAAAGGCTAGATTCCCCATGAGGTGTTACCCACAGTGTGCAGGACAACTTTGCAGGTTCTCTACTTTGGATCTTTTATGCACATGAACACTGGGTTAGCTTATGATCATTGCATATAAACCCCCTGACACTGAAACACTTATTTTTAATTATTTTTCACCGTTTCTGGTAGAAATATGCAAAAGAATTAACTTCGTCTCAGTTGATCTTTAAATATTGTGAGTCAAAATAACGAATCCTCATTTGCTGATGTTGAGTTGCCATTTTGAGAGAGGTCATTATTTTTTTTATTAAATTGGTCATATTTTTTACCATTTTGGGGTCAAACATAAGCCAGAAATTGGCGAAGTGAATTTTTCTCCACTTGACCCGAAATTGGTACATCTCTGTAACAGCAATGGCGGTTATTTTACATATAAAATATGTTAAAATATTTAATAAATATTCCCAAATAACAAATCTGTTTGCAAATTTGGACTTCATGTGTTAAGTTGGAGTTTGGTTCATAATAATCTCCCAATATTTAGTGTTTTGAGACGAAAATTCTCAAAAATTGATGAGCAGTAAGGTTAAAGTTCTACATAGCGTATGAACATTGTGCGAACAATGGAAAGTTTAAACATAAAAGGGTTTGTGTTGACATCAGTATTTATTTCTGTATTATTTTAGTTGAGATATGACCTTCTGTTCAGACTCCACCATACGTTTGCCAGTCACATTGATTGTGGATGTTCATGGAAAAAGGTCAAATGGTTGGAATAAGATCTTTTTGATTTTTAATGACTGTTTAAATAGAAGGCAGCTACATTTTTGCTTGGAAGCATCATTCCAGTTTAAGGTAAACTGCTCTGTAACTGATGCACTGGATTTAGTTAATAATGATCAATTTGTTTTCTCTTTTTGTCTTTTTTTGCTGTTTATTAATGAAGAACAGGGCCCCAGTCAGCAAGTCAGGCATTTTTGGGTCAAAGCAAATGGATGTGTCATTTTCTTTCTACATCGCTCATGTCCTAAAGCATTGTGGTGTTTGTAGGGTTTTTGGGTGACTGCTAAGAAGCAGACAAAAAAATGAAGACCTTACTTGACTCATAAAATGGCCTTCAAGCAGAAAACCTTCTCAACAGCTTGCTTTGGAGAGACTTTTTCATTTCTGTTTGTCTTGTAATGCCTTGTACACTCCTGTCTCAGAGTAGAGCTATTATAAAGATATGCATGCAGACAATGTAACATTTTTTTTTAAAATTTCATTTGTATTGCTTCAGCCTCTTTTCCGCAAATTCCCAGACCTAGAGTCAAACCGTTGACGTCCATTCCGGTTGTTTGGTTTATTTTCTTCACTTTCTTTTTAGCATTTTGACCACACGAGGGCACAAGTGG
This sequence comes from Lepidarchus adonis, assembly GCA_037576955.1. NCBI lineage: Eukaryota > Metazoa > Chordata > Actinopteri > Characiformes > Lepidarchidae > Lepidarchus > Lepidarchus adonis. Next base: position 8,055,723 of record JBBIGC010000082.1, on the reverse strand, counting down.
CTCAAAAATTGTTGACCTCTCACTTTGGAGGGAGTTGCCAGTCGTCATACCTCTTTTTCTATATGCGACTTTTTGGACAGTTTGATAAAGCTCATCAGCAAATGGTACACTCAGAAGAGTTTTATTTTCTGGTTCCTGGTTTTACATATTCGAGAATACGTGTTCCTGTGTCCGGCTGTTTGATAAAACGGGAGATGTTTGTTAAAATAATACAAAATGTTCTTGTACAGCATAGTTTGTGTTTTCAATATGCTCACGTTTGCAATATTTAAAACCGAAAATGTACTCATTCCTATTTATGGACTCACTGTTCTTTTGTTTTTTTTTTTTTGCTTTAACCTTTCTGCAAACCGCAGGTTACATTTCATTTAAACTGGTATTTCCCTGATGAGTTTGTGTATAAGTTGTTCAAGCATTAGGTCTAATTTATACTTTTTTAGCAACACTATTTTAAAATATCTATATAGAACTAACTCATTACTGATTATCAGTAGTACACACAGTGCTGTGCAACGTCCTCAGAATCTATCTACTCGCTACAGTATGTACTGTGTGAATAAAAAGGTCTGAAACAATATTTTTTTTGCTGTGTATTTACGCACCATAGACAAAAGCAATGAACCTGTAATGTTTCAGACTAAGGACATTGGAGTGTGTGTATCCTATCAGCCATAACATTAAAACTACTGCCTGCTGAAGTGAATAACATGGGTGATCTCGTTACAGTGGTGCCCGTCAAAGAGATGAGTGTAAAGAGATGAGAACAGTCAGTTCTTGAAGTTGATGTGCTGGAAGCAGGACTCTTGACAAGGATCTTATTGCGTTGGATCATCTCCAGAACAGCAGGTCTTGTGGAGTGTTCCAGGTGTGCAGTAGTTTTAAGGAAGGACAACCCGTGAATACATGATGGGGTGATGGGCACCCAAGTCTCACTGATGCCCATGGGGAGTGAGGGCTCAGAACACACAGTGCAGCATGAGGGACTTACTATTACGCAAGTGGTTTTAATGTTATGGCTGATTTAAACGTTTTTTACCATCCGTGAGCATGTGATCATTTGTGTGTGTGTGTGTGTGTGTGTGTTTCTCGCAGGGGAGCTTTGGCACTTTTCTACAGAGGATACAACACATACTCCACAGACCTGAAGAATATAATGCAGTTATTACTCCAGTAAGGTGTGACTCAATGGCGGATGTGTTTTTCTTTTCAATTCTATTATTTTCCTTGTTCCTTTTTTCTTTTTCCTTTTTTTTTTTCCTCTTCTTTTTTCTTTTGTTCCCTTTTCATGTGCAGTTGCACCAGGATTCATCAGATCTTGTGTGTACACATGCATTAGCAGAGAGGGTTTTTTCATCACCACTGTAAAACAGGCTCAGGGCATTACGAGTATGTGGTGTCGCAGTATTTCACAATTAATACTAGTGTGTATTATACTAGTGTAGTTTTTGCCCATTTTTGGCAATTATTGTTTTCTGTACCTTAAACTTTACTTTGATTTGATACTGGGATCTGCGGTATATGATGCAATTTCCACCAATCAACTCGCACATGCAAACAAATTAAAATTTGAACATTTTAGGTCAAATACAGCAATGCAGACATGAATTTGCAGTCACAGAGCAGCAGCTCCTCCATGGGTTGCCCTCAATTCAGGAAGTTCTTACCCGGTGTCCGAGCTGGGAAGATGCCAAAAAGAGCAGGGCGGGAGGTATTCCTGGACTGGGAAAGGGAGAAACATGGAAGAGTCAAAGTTACCTGGAGGTATGTGTTCTCCTGTGTCCGAGTGAGACTAACCAAGCTGTGGGCTGGAGGCCTTTTTAGGGGCTGCAGTTTGGATCCCTGGCCACTAGGGGGTGGTCTGTGACCATGAATTTGAATGGAAGACTAGTGAACACCTGGAAAATATGTTTATGAATAATATACAAGCTCAGCTCCATTTACTTGTAGTCCAGTGCTGTGTGGAAAAAGTATCTCTTAATTTGTAAATGGTTTCATATGCTCACACAAGCTAAGAGAAGACAATAAGAACTTTTAAATAATCATTTGTTTATTGAACAATGGTTTTCTACACCACTCAGGCGCAACATTTAATACCACTGGAAAGTATAGGACGTTTTACAACCGATGACAAAATTTTGCAGAATCCAAGGCCAAGCCCCTACTGAGCAAGCCTTGGGCGACTACCTAAACTGTAGGAAGAATCCTTGGTTGGAACCAAGGCTCAGAAGGGGAATCCATCCTCTGGATAATAACAATGAGCAGAAGGAAATGAAACATCTCAGTTTCCAGATATTGGAGCCTATAGCTTGGAGCAGCAGATCCAACATATGTGTAAGGTACATGGAGCTAATCTATAGCAGTTGGAGGTGAGCAGGAGGCCCAGTGATGGTCTAGACATGGAAGACCAGAGGGGCAGCAGTTCTAGGGAGCAGGTGGATCATGGTGGCTGTTGAAGGAGTAAGAAAGCCTTTGGGCTCTTCTCAGGAGCGAGGGGGTCCCAGGTAGAGACAAACACTGACCTCGTTACAGTGGCTCCTGTCAGGGGGGGTGGGATGCGTTAGGCAGCAATTGAACAGACAGCTCTTGTAGTTTATGTGCCAGAAGCAGGAGTGAACGGATCTGAGAGCCAAACTAATGGACTGATGAGTGATGAGGGTGTGGTATATTCGACAGTAAGAGAACAGTCAGTTCTTGAAGTTGATGTGCTAGAAGCAGGGGTGTATGAAGCCACTTTGACACTGGTCTTATTGTGATGGTTAGAGCAGCAAGTCTTGTGGAGTGTTCAGGATGTGCAAAAGTTAGTACCTACCAATAGTGATCCAAGGAAAGACAACTGGTGAAACAACTGCACCCAAGGCTTACTGATGTATATGGGGAACAAAGGCTAGAAAAGAGGGTCTCCTGTTGTTGACTCCGTGATGCACGGTGCTCTGACCCATTTCTATCACAGTCAGAACCGTTTCAGCCGTTTGAGGGATCTACTCAATGTGAGGTGAGTGGTCTTAATGTTATGGCTGCTCTGCTATTTGTCATAAACTATCGTAGGCATTGTTTATCCTGGGTAATTTGGGCACACGTCCCCACCACTTCTTGTCGAAAACCATTTTGTTCACACCACTGTATTTTGGAACCATCCTACCCCAACCACCGCCCCCACCCAAGCATGACGGATCCCCACCACACCTCCTTAAAAGTTCCCAGCACTTTTTGAACGATGCTTGTTCACGAAATGATTTCAGATCCTTATTCACAGTGTAGCAGTTGTCAAGGAGAACAGTCCGTTACCTGGGAGTAATGACTTTTTCACCCCAGGCCTTTTGCTGTTGAATAGCCTTTTGACTTTGCCAAGTCTTCATACAAAAAGTACATTTCGTGTTACCTTGATCTTCAGCTACGTTTTCTCTGGCCTTCAATGATGATCTCGGCGAATTCCGTCTGGAAACAACGTCAGTGTGAAGTCGTTTGTGCTGTGATGCCATTGGATCAGAGTGTTGTGGAGGCCACAAGACGCCTTAACATCTATACCCTGCCTTGCAAGACCACCGCTGCCTCCAGATGGAGGTGCGCCAACAGCTTCTGAATGCGCAGCTTGGCCTTGACTCGGCCCCTCTTGAGCCCAAGGTGAGTTTTTCCACGGTTAGGCAACAGTGACCCGACGCACAGTTTGTTTTTGTTCAGCATGGAAATGCCTGGAGCTGCTTTGCTTCATGCATGGTGGATGGCAGGGATGTGAATACCATTTCTGTCAGACGATCTCCTCTGTTTTTCCTGGAACACCAAAGTGCTCCCGCTGGGGGGACGAGGAAAGAAGAAGGAGCCAAGCACTCCAGACCTTTTGAGCTGAGGGCACTGCTTTTATGCTGCTAAAGCGCAAGCGACGCCTCATCCCGTCATGACTCTCAAAGCTGAATTCGTTGTAATGGAGCGGCGTCAGGCATGACTTCACTGGCTTTACCAGCATGAACACAAACTGTGGAGGCCTCATGTTTACCTCTAGGTCATTGCTTCCTGTCCAGCTCTATAAAACCACCATAACCCAAGTCTTTCTCAGAGGCTGCCAAGTTTGGATCATCATCTCCATGTGCGTGGTCTTGTTTATTCCCTAGTACTAGGGAATACACTGTATGTCCTGCAGAACAACACTAAGTGGCAGCATATGATGCACTCTGTGGTTTTTCTATCTGCAGCCCTATTTGAAGTTCACCACGCTGATCGTTCACCTTAAATGTCTTGGTTCTACGTTGCGGAGTGTTTCAAAACATCAAGACTAGTTGCCAGCATTCAGGCTCATTAAAACCTTTGCTGCGATCCAAACCCTGAGGGTGTTCCTCCTGCATAATGTGTCCGTCAGGGAACCGATGCACATTGAGCAATGTTTGAAACTGGAAGCCTTATGGTTGGAAAGGAAAGACCGTGAACTTTTTAGTACCTGTTCAATAAAAAAAAATCATCCATTACCAACACCACTGCCAGGTGAAGTGAAGATCTTCGACTGACTATTTATTTCATTACAGTGGCACCTGTTCGAGATATTAAGCAGCAAGTGAAGGAGGAGTTCTTGAAGTTGATGTGCTGGAAGCAAAAGTGTTATCTGGGGCCTTATTGTGATGTTAGAGCATCTCCAGAACAGCAGGTCTTGAGGAGTGTTCCAGGTCTGCAGTAGTTATTACCAACCAACAGTGATCCAAGGAAGGACAGCTGGTGGATTTACGGTGAAGACGATATATTTAGAGCAAAAGTGGTAATTGTCGCAGCAAACAGGGCGGTGTTTTTGGTTTGTAAATGACCAGCTAAACTTTGCCACCTTCTTGATTCACATGCTCCCACATTTTAGATGCCTTTCCCAGAATCTAGCACCGGGTATGAAATCTCGGGGGCTTCAGCATTGTTGTTGAAGCAAGGCTTCACACTGAGTTTTAGAAGTAGAGCGGTTTTGACTTATGGACTTGGTCGTTTGGTGTTTCTGGGATGAGCTACATATTTGAAACCATGCAGAAAAAATGAGTTACGTCTGAAACACAGCCAGTGGCAAATGATGGACCAAATCCAACAAAAAAGACACGTTCCCAGTTGAACCCTGTTGGGGTTTTTTGTTTGTTTTTTCACTGACTAACCAACTGTCAACTAAGACTCCTGTCGGTCGATTGATCTTTACAAGCAGAGACTGATTTGTTGGTTGGAAGTTGCTGTGCCAGATTAGGTTGATTAATCTTTTTCATACTTTCTATCACTATGCTTATCCATGTCAAATCAGCTGTACCGTATTTCCCCAACATTTGGCCGCCACATTCTATAAGCCAAAGAAAAAAAATAATGTTTTAAAACTCTAAGATAAGCTGCTGTAATTAGCTGCGGTGTTACTGAATTTACAGATCTGAATTTAATTTGGTCCCTGGAGCCTTTGCAGTTCTATACTGGTGACATTATACTGTAGTTGAGCCTAAACTATTAAATGGATAAAACTCGGAACTTACAGATATCATGTCACAACGCAAGAACTATTCTACAGAATTTAAGCTCCATGCAACAACTGTAATAACCGAGCTGAACGTGTGTTTGACATTAGCAACAGCAAAGCAGCACAGGTCACAAATTACATTTACAGATCTGATTTGAAAAAAGTAAACCTAATAATTTGTTATTTAATTACATGTAGACGGATAATTAACATCGCTGTACTGCTGCACCATTTAAGTAAGAGAACTTCATTACCCATCACATGCAGACGTAAATCGTAGCATTAGCGTGATGGAGCAGAACTGTTTTCCAGCATCAAAGAAAGGGTTTTTCTTATTTATCTTTGAATACATTAGTTGTATTCACACGAATATGAACCAGATTGTGAGGTTATACTTAGTAAAGCTAACCATATGCTGCATTTAGACAAGATCATCAGCTTTTATTTTACAAAACACTGAGTCTGTATATTTTGGTGCATTGAGGACTAGCATGACGGCTAGGCTAACTGCTATCTAATGCTAGTTCTAGCAACTTGTTTGTTTCCGGTTTCCAGTGAAAAATGGAGGTAAAAAATGACACTTTCCATGTTCTGTGTTTTATACTGACCCGTCACTAAACTATCTTTTTTCGAACTATTCATTGCTGCAGTAAACAGTACATTTAAATTCACCTAATCATTTGGGAAGGTTGTCTTTTTATATTGAATTAGACTTTTAGCTAATGTGTTTCATGTTTTAAGATAGGACGCCCCATTTAAGCAAACCGCACCCAATACCAGGTTTACAAAATCAATGTATAAGCTGCGGCCTATCGTTGTGGAAATACGGTAATCCTAAAATTCCTGCAAATGTTCAAAGCTGGCTGTCTCTATTTCCTAAGCTGAAATAAAAACGATTGAGAGGAACATCCGGCTGATTTTCTTCTTTTCAGCGATTATGCGCGGGCCTTTTTTTCTTTATTCCTGCCTGATTACATCATGGCTGAACGTGGCGGCCAAACTGCTCAGCGTGATCTCTTTAACACACCGGTGCAGGACAGAACGCTCCAAGCACCTTCAGCCTGCAAAGGCAGCTTAAATCATAGCCACAAGCTCAAAAACAGGAGTGCTGCAAAAGTTATCTCAATTATTCCCTCTTTGAAGGTCACTTTGGGGGAGAGGAAATGATTTTGTCAAAGATCGAATGGTTTATTACCTTAGACAGTAATGGTGGAACACAATCCACATTTTGATGGCCTTGGTTTCGGCCGGTGGTGTAGGTACAAGGTTAGAATTTGGTTGGTCTGTTTATTGCTTTGGAGAGATATTAATGCCAATCATCGATCTATTCTACTTCAAAAAACCACTTGAAAGCTGCTTGAAAGTCATGTACCATCAAACCACAACCAGAAATGTCATGGCTGCCTTCTGAAGGAATCTTTGCAGACCTGTTTGCGGATGAGGTTTGCTTTTAACCACACTTTTAGAAAAATGAGAAAGCTGATCCTGGAACAACAATCTCATTTAAGGACATACTCTTCAGATTTGGCAGACGGGATATAGAGCAAGCTCTCAACAGTCTAATAAATATTGCTTCTCCCTATAGGCTATTGCCTGAATGCTGGTGCTTTCCCATCAAACCTGAGACATTTGCCAGATGTGCAGATTGTTTATAATGCAGCAATCAGTCCAGGATCCCATCTACAGTATAAGTTTAATATGCAAATCGGGTTCAGTTTGTAGAAATTGGAGAGCAGCCCATCTAGGACATCAATTTTCTTTTCAACACTTGAACGTCTGGCCTGGAGATATATCCGTGGATGTGTAAGACAGGTGCAGGCTGGTCGTGAGACGGGTGTCTTGTCCTTGAGTTCCGTCCCAATCGTACTTGACGCTTTGGCAGTATTGCTGTGAACATCGACGGTAGGTGTTCTTCGTTATTCTGGCATCTTTCCAATGTCTTTGATGCGTAACTTTTCTCAGCGAATGAACTACCATTCTACATTCACCTCATTTGTTCACCTGCTTTGTTTTGCCATAATCTGGGACACATGGATAATTTTTGCCTTTTTTCTTCTTCCTTCATTTCAGGTATGTTTTTACAGTATATGATGTTGCTGCTAGGCTAACGCTTCTCACTGGCCAGTTAGATCAGGGGTGCCCAATACGTCGATTGCAAAGGCATTGCCTTTGCCAAGTCCTGCCTTTCACAAACGACTGCGCTCGTGAGCCACGAGAGGATTATGTCCGGAAATATGCAACTCTGGCTGTTTCCATTCAGTTCAACACAATATTGTAGAAGGTAATGACCAAAAATGCACACCACTGCATTGAACTCTACTTTTTTGTTTTAGGATTTTTATTTATGCTAGATTTTTTTTGTTGTTGTTGTTGACCAAGTGTGCACCCCTGAGTTGGACCATATGTCTTGCCCTGATTGGGTAAATGTTTGTAGGTCCACATTACTTGGGTTTGGTTCCAATTTCAGGTTGTAGGGAGTAAATTTATTTTTGATAATTTGGCAGAAATTTACAAGTATTAACTCCATCTGTAAAGGTACATCATAGCTGTGGTTGGGGTTTAATTAAAATCCTTTTCCATTTTAAACCCAAACTCTTATTCCAATTCCCGTTTTGCTTGTGGCTAAATCCCCATAGCTACGTCTAAGGTACATGGGAGAAGCCAAGCTTCCCCCTAAACACATGTAGCTCCATTCCAAACTGACACTAGTGCAACGTCATTCATATCAACGTGTGCTGGAAACCATCAGGATGGCAAGAAAGATCACTTAAACTTGAGTACTTCTTTTGGGGTCCCAGGCATGGATGGCTGTGGCATCACAAGAATCAGACTTAGGACAGGACAGCCCCCAGAACCTTGTTTCTGTTTGCAGAAGTTTTTTGGGCGTGTGCATATTCTAGCATTAACAACTTTAAAACTGACCCAAAGACAACTGTGCGTTCAAGGTGATGCAGTATTACTAGTGATGTCCCAATCGATCTCAATGATCAATATATGGGCATTTTAAATGATTAAATAGACAAGAAACACGTCTGAGTCATTTTGTGGGACAATAGTAGCCCATATGTTTATTGAAAAAAATATTTTTTTAAATAATAGAGACAGGTGTTTAATGGAGACGGGCTATTATTCTCCTTGCAGATGGAACAGTGATGGTATTTACTTCTTCACTACAGTAAGAAGTATAGTTAAGAGCCATTTATACTCAAAATGACAAACATTTAGAATATAACGAGTGGTATAGAACATAGGATTATGCGTAAGATTAATAAGTAGGTGGAAAAAACAGCTAAGAATTTAGATAGCGACACTGACTGACAATCCAACAAACGTGAAGTGCGTGACTGAGTTTGAGACGGTCTCGGGGGAAAAACGTGAAAAGTTCAAAGGAGACAAAGGGTTAAATTTAAAATTTCGTTTAGACGTTCTCCATTTCTCGGTAGCATCCGACGACAAAACCGTTTCGATATGAAAAGGTACTTAGTGTGATTCACAGCAGGAGGGCGGAGCCCAGGTGGTACGAAGAGATTAGTGTACGGAAAGCGCGGTGGGTCATTTACAGATCACGTTAACTACAGACCGGCTACTAATGGAGACCGGCGTCTATTTCTACTTCTATCTTTCAAACCCGACTTTTAATGGAAACGGGCGTCAAAAAGAGAAGGGCTATTAGAAGATATACGGTAATAATTGGATTTTAATGACTTCAATATACCAGAAGAGGGCGCTGTGAAACTGTTATCTAAGTGCAACAATGTGATTGTGACTCGGTATCGGCAGATACTCAGTAATAAATAATCAAATCGGACTAAGGGCAGAAATTATTGGGACATCCCTAACCCCGTATCCTTTCATCACTCATGGTCTTTCCTGGGCAGTTTGCGTTTTCTGACCTGTGGTAGTGGAATATGTCGTAGGACCAGATGCTTGGGATTGGACTGATCTTAGCCAGAGCGAAACATGAGTGACTACTGTTAATGAAGAGAAACAATATTCTTAATTCAGCCTTCCGGACCTGACTGAAACCACAGTCTTAATTAGCTCAGCATGCCCTGCTCACCATGCTTTTCGCTTTCCTGGGACGTCCTAAAGGTCTGAAAGGAAGTATTTGAGGATTAGGTGACGGACGAAATCTGGAGTAATGACTTTGCTGCTTTCCAAGCGGCTCCGTGTGCCTCAGAAATATGTAACACTAGATAAAAGTAGATCCACCAACTTCTGGACTGAGGTCAGGACAGGGTCTAATGAGTCCATTGGTGCGGTTTAGTTTCGTGCTCTTTGATCAGAATCCAATTGGCTGTGTGACGTGCCTTCAGATCTCCTTTTACAATGCAGTTACGTAACTTTTGGTTCAGACTTTTGGTGATGTTCAGCTGCGTTATGAACAGGATGTGCATGGAATGGTATGTGCATCAGCCAGAAGACGATTCTTTATATATTTCCTTCACATCAAAATCATATGTAAATGCTTGGACTTCCCAAGTCAAGACATGTATCGCTGATTTTCTACAGAGAACAAGTTTAAACCTAGAGCTTCTCCAAACTACTCCAATTTGGGTTGCAGGGAAGCTGGAGCCCAACCCAGCTGACTTTGGGCACAAGGCAGAGTTCACCCTGGACTGGACAGGCCGGCCCATCACAGGGTAACACACACACACCCCTATGGGTAATTTAGAGTACTGTAAACTGGTTTCAACACTGTAATAAGTATAAAAAATAAAAATATGTATATTTAAATGTTCATTTATTTTTTACTTTGATAATAATTTGCACAACATTTCCATATACTTTACTATTTGTCCAGTTTATTTGCTACCTTTGCCAATGTATAGAAATGGCAATTCACTGTAAGCCGTTTGGTGAGGACGTGCTCTGAAATATAACAAGTAATTTACTGAACTGGTTTTAATATTTAATAGATTTCTCATAACAATAATGCAGAGTAGGTCGACCTGAAAAATCTCTGACCATGGTGCCCTTCCTATTAACATTTTGTGCTTTTCAGGCCTGACAGGTTAGACTCCCCACATGCATCATTTACATTTACAGCATTTGGCAGACGCTCTTATCCAGAGCGACGTACATGGTGAGCGGTTGGGGGTTAGGTGCCTTACTCAAGGGCACTTCAGCCTGCTGTCTGGTTCAGAGAATCGAACCTGGGACCCTTCGGTCACAAACCCACTTCTCTAACCATTGGGCTATGGCTGCATCAGTGAGCCTTGGGTTCCCATAACCCGTTCACAGAATCATCAGTTGTCCTTCCTTAGATTTCTTTAGGTACTAACTACTGTAGAAATGGAAGATCTGCTGTTCTGGAGATTCTCTAGACATTACAATAAGATCCTGGTCTAAATGGCTCACATTCCTGCTTCCAGCACATCAACTTCAAGAACTGACTGAATCCCCCACCTCTATGTATTTATATCTAGAGTCAATGTTACTCACTTCTGTCCATGGTACACTGCTCAAAAATGAATGGGAAACTTTTTCATCAGGATGATTAAAGGTTTTCAGTGTTGAGCTGGTCAGTAGGGGGTTGGGGTTGTTCATCAGTTCCAGCTGCTTTGATGTTAATAAAACGAACAACAGGTTCAGTAGAGAAGCAACAATGAGACCTCCCCAAAACCCCAGAAAAGGTCACTGACATTTTTCCCTCCATCTTTTCTGACTCTTTTTGCAGTTGTTTGGCTTTTAGCTTGGGTCAGTGTCACTACTGATAGCAAGAGGCGATTCCTGGACCCTACAGAGGTTCCACAGGTCGTCCAACTCCTGATGGATGGCACCATTCTGGAAGCAAGTACTAGTAAAATTTGACTAGTGGTATCTGTACTTTTACTTAAGTAATGAAGTACTTTGTCCACCTTCTTATTTGAAGCTTTTAGAAGACAAAGCAGAATGTCCTGGAATCGTCGCTCTACTAGATAATAATGCTGTAGTTTATGTTCATGCTGAAGCACTTGCCGTCTGTATAGACTTACTTTAAGCACTTGATTAAGATATAATGTGTTATTCTTTCTAGCCTCTCAGATTGTAGCACTTTAGTACTAAGAGGAACGTGTTGAACTTCTTCGAAGCTCTAACGTAAGTGCGGTCATGTCTAAATTGCTTGATTGTTCCTGGAAGTCACTTTGGTCAGCCAAATAAAAAAATTTTAATGTAAAAATGTTTAAGGGTCTGGAGAAGTGGTGCATGGACTGCGTTGATGGTGGGTCAGTGATGGTCCAAGAAGGGACATACAAATCTCTACAGGCTGGGCAACGTATCGGGATGAAATCCTTAGACCCCACACTGGTACAGTGAATTCCTTCTGGTGCACGATCATTGCCTGACCTCATGTGATGAGAATATGCAAGCAGTTCCTGGAAGATGAAGGAGTGGACACCATTGACTAAATCCAGTAGAACACCTCTGGGACCTCATCTGATTGTACCTCAGACCTGTGGAGGATGACATGGTCCAGATCTGGGAGGACACCACCCGACATCTAAATAGCAGCAAGGCCAGAAGTTGTCAGGTATGTATACAAGCATGTGGGGGCATTTAAACTACTGAGTACCATTTCTGAGTTTCTGATCTTCACTTTCATTTTCATTCCCATCAATCAATGAAGCATCCTTTCATTCCTGACACACTCCGCAGTCCATATCAGCAGATATCCATCACGATTGAGATCTGATGTTCCTCTAAGTGTTCCTCTATTTTCAAAGTCGTGTGTACAGTATATATTTATATATGTATATAGTCTGTGTTGCAAATTATGTACAAATGTTGTTTATTTTGGGGCATGAACCTACTTAGGCACAAAAAAGAAAACCGAATTGTAGGGAACAAACCCTTTAAAAAGTGTTCATACACTGAGGACATTCAATGTGCTTTACACAGATAAAATATAAGAATCTTTTATTGTCCCACAAGTGCTAACTTTCACAATCTATATAGAGATGTATTATTATTATTTATACTTTCATCTCAGTACCTCACCTCATATACTTAAATCAATACTTGAAAAGTTACTTTAATTTTGTATTTCACCTCATCTACCTCACTTCAATACTGAGTAAATTAAATTATTATATTGCACCTTTTATGCCTATTTTTAAATTTCCTATCTTTTATTTCTATGTAAACTTTTATTCTGCTGCTGGTGTCTGAGAGCTACCAAGCAAGTTTCATGATGATAAAAATATAGTAGTCGAAGCTGGGGGGGAGGGGCTACCGCTGCGGAGCATCATGGGAGTGAGGGTTTACAGGGGTTTTGGTGTGTTCCTGTGTTACAGGGTGAAGTTATGCGAGTTTAAGAAGTTTGCTAGTGTTACTAGATGCGCTGCTGGCGGGAGTCTGTGCTCACCATAGTCGTGATTATTTATCCAGCCAATAACCTGGTGCTCCATCAGTCTCAGCACACAAGAGCAAAGGTGTAGTGCAAACTCTCCTGCAGGGGGCGCACTGGTACCAGAGCTTTTCTAAAAGCTGGTAAGATAAACCGGAGCAGGGCGCGTCCCACTTGTTACACTTCTGGTCCACCCAATGAATTCCACGATAATTCGTCACAAAATTTATCTTAAAGCTTAATCAGCATAAAAATGAAAGCTATAAACCTAGCAATACGATAAAGTTACAAGAAATAAACGCTATAAAATAAAGCAGTTAGGACTTTGCCCCTGAGATCAGAAGGTTGCAGGTTCAAGTCCCAGCCCGGGCACCACTGAGGAACCCTTGAGCAAAGTACCGCCCCCACTTCACTGCTGCCCGGGCGCTGTTGATACCTGCCCACTGCTCCACGTGTGCACGTGTGATGGATTAAATGCAGAGGACAAATTTCATTGTGGTGACTGTGTGCAGTGGTGTGTTCACACTGATCGGAAATCACGAATCACTAAACTAAGACAATACAGACATAAATGTATGTGATAAAAGTAGATCAAACTTGCAATGCGCAGCACTTATGTGCATATGCTGAAGAAAGTGCTGTGATTGGGCTTAATTGAGGGTTTTATTGCTTCAAACACGTGATGTCTGGGGCTTTTATGGTCTCGCTCTTTCACATACACACGTGTATCACACTCCACTTTATTCTGAGTGAAAGTCTTGTTTCTTTTTTATTCCCCTCACTTAAAAGAAGGATGTGGGTTAGTTTGAAGAAGACAATTCGAAAAGAATCCTCATCCTAAATTGTCCTTCTTTTGACACATGATTTGGGTTTAAATGAACAGAGCTGTTGAGTTGTAGTTCACCTCCAGACACTTCAACATTGATCTGATTTGGATGTAAACTGGTTCGTCTTATCCAACCTTGTCTCAGCCTCGTCTCAGCCTCGTCTCAGCCTCGTCTCAGCCTCGTCTCAGCCTCGTCTCAGCCTCGCTAACTTTGCAAAACCTCGTGTTTTTTATGGAAGCATGTCATTGTTGACCGCACTTAACACAACTTGGCTAATGAGACCACTAATCACTTCAATATGAATGTGCCAAGAATCAGTAACAGTGTTAAAACATGCGTATTGTGCTAATAAGTGGTTTAATTTGCTTTCTGTATATTTAATGTTCGTTGCATGCTTTACTGTATAAGTGCACTAAAAAATGCCCATAAATACAAAATACGGTTCCTAAATAGTTTCATTTGTCCAAATTGTGCTGCAGGAAAAAGCAATTACCCCCATAGTTGCACCACATTTAAGCCAATTTTTCTGGGATCAATTAAACTAGACACAGTGATTACTGCCAGCTCTGTTAATCTACAAATCACTTAAATGGAATCTCTCCATGAGAAATAGGCCAAGAAAAATGGAGAAAATCAGAATACTTTGTTGAAAAATGTCAGTCTGGAAAAAGTTTACAAAGCCATTGGCTCTTAGACTTGAGAGAACAAAACTGAAAGCCATTATTTTGAAACCACCAACAGAGCATCAGCGACGTAGGCATTTGGTATCAGTTGCTTCAGCTAAAAGTGACAAAATATATTGAATATATATTCAAACCAGAACTAATAGCTGCAGATATACAATACTGTACAAAGGCTTTTTGTGTAAATTGTTTGTTCCCATTTATCTCAGCAGTGAATGTGTTTCTGCAGCAAAAAAAATTCTCATTATAATAAAAGAAAAAAGCTAAATGTGTTTTTAAAAAGTAGTTAATGCGAATACTATTCACTGTGTTAATTTTATTTTTATTGATACTATTAATCAGAAAATAAAAATAATAAAAACACTTACTGCCTCTAAACTACTCCTACATATAAATTTCTTAGGTGCGTAAGATTTTTGCAGAGTACTGTATGTCATTCTTGCATTGCAGCAGACTGTCCTGGCCCCGACTCAGTCCCAAAGCATGAAACTATCTCCACCATGTTTCACAGGTAACACTCGTGTGCTGAAATTCAGTCCAATTTTCATCTCATCCATTCACAAGACATTTTTAGTAGCTTGTTAGCTCGTTCACATAATCTTTATCAAACTCCAGATGGACAGAAATATTATTTTTGGAGAGCAGTGGCTTTCTGCCTACAATCCTACACAATATATTTTACTGCAGTGTTGTCTTATAATGGTTCATCCTAAGTATACAGGAGCATGAATAAGTATGGGAACCTTTTGTAATTTCATGGATTTCTGCATTAATTTGTCAAAAAATGAGATTTTTAAAATAATACCAAATAAATCAGATTTTTAAAATGTCTTTGTTGAGAGCAACCGTAACCAACTCATATTGCTCATATTCCCGTCCCCCTTGGCTGCAGTAACCTTAATCAGGTGCTTCCTGTATCTGTGGATGAGATCTACTCATTTGATCCCATTCTTCCTGCAGAACTTTGTTGGACGTCTCATGTTTCGTTTCTCTACTAGTAGCTTTCTTTTTTTAGGCACACTGTTTATTAATACCCTTGAAGATCAGTTCACGTTTTATGACAAATAAATGCAGACAATCATGGAATTCCAAAGGGTTCACAAACTTTTTCTTGCCACTATATAAAGTAGTGCTTCAAAGTTTTCAAATTGAACTTTTCAATTTGTTCTATATTTCCTAATCTGAATGTGACTGATTTCTAAACAAGTCTTAAAATTATATGAATTTCCTTTGCCCATTCCCCCATTCAGAACCATTTTAACTCTTAACATGATTCCTAATGGCTCCCTTTAGGTTTTTCCACAGCATCTCAATTTGATTAATGTCAGGACTTAGACTTGGCCATTTCAGAACATTCACTTTATAGTTTCTTTATAGTTTAGTTGTCTTGCTGCATAATCCACTTTCTCTTGAGGTTCAGTTCATGGACAGATGTCTTTTCCCTTAGAATTAACTGTTATAGTTCAAACATTTATTGTTTCATCAATGATGGCAGGACATCTTGACCTAGATGCAGCAAAAAGGTCCAATCCAGAACATTCCAGCCACTATATTTCACAGATCGGATAGGGTTCTTATTTTGTGTTTTCCTTTGTCTAAATGTATTGTTCCTTGTTGAAAGATACAAAGTTATTTTTTTCCGATTTCTGTCCTCAAAATATTGTTTAAGCATCATTCAGGTTTGTCCACATGATCTACACTAAACTCTATGTTCTTCAGTTTCCTTCTTTCAGCCCTGTCGGGTAAATCAGTGTTTTTTGTGATTGACTCAAAAAGATCATTGATTAACTTATGTTCGAGATTAATTTAGATGCTTAAAAATGACCCTGAGCACCTTTGTTACCTCTCTTTTTGACTATTGATAGATGAAGGCCAAACTATTCTGAGATGCATTTTAACCTTGTCCAGCTTTATGGACCTCCGAGGTCCTCAGACACCTTTGTTTGAGCCATGATACACATTAACAGATGTGTTGTGTGTGTTTCAGGCTTTGCTGGATCCCTGTTCTTTAAATAAAACCGTTTCTTCCACTCACACACTGATTGATGGGTTCACAGTCACAAATATATTTATATTGTGAGATTTGTTTAACTGGATTTTCCTCATCTACTTTTTTGATTCATCTACAGACCAGCAGCCTCATCCCTAACCCACTAAAGATGCACTAAACGGTGAGTAACTGAACTGAACTGAGCTTAATGAAACATGCTCTGTTTTCATAATAAACATTTTGTTCATATTCAAGTAGGAGACTTCTGTATGCACTTTAATTTTAAATGTTCGATTTATTGAGTGGTGTACGTGGAGTAATGCACAGAATAACAGATGAATCGATCCAGGAGATTATTATTATAGTTTTGTTATACTTTATAAGTAATGCAGCACTATTTATACAACATTCTGGTATGTTGTCTCAAACTCTCAGGCTTCTCATTGGCCCTAAATAATGTTTTTCAGTTACTGAATAATGCGTTGCAGTTACTGAATAATGCTTGGCAGCTACTTAATAATGCGTTGCAGTTACTGAATAATGCGTTGCAGTTACTGAATAATGCGTTGCAGTTACTGAATAATGCGTTGCAGTTACTGAATAATGCTTGGCAGCTACTTAATAATGCGTTGCAGCTACTTAATAATGCGTTGCAGTTACTGAATAATGCGTTGCAGTTACTGAATAATGCTTGGCAGCTACTTAATAATGCGTTGCAGTTACTGAATAATG
>JBBIGC010000082.1:8003572-8035115 GCA_037576955.1 Lepidarchus adonis | reverse complement strand
TAGTGTGCAGTATAGTGTGCTGGATAAAAGTGTAGTGTACAGTATAGCGTGCTGGATAAAAGTGTAGTGCACAGTATAGCACGATGCATAAACATACTGCATAAAATTCTGCCCTGAAAAAAGTGATTACACAGAATTGTGTCCTCGACTGAAGTGCACTGCACTGTAGGAGTGAAAGAGCACAGAAAAGTGCACTAGATGTGGTTGAACTGGATTTATAAGAACATGCCAGAGAACCGTAGTGCAGCATGAGAAAGTTGAACAGAAGTAATAATGCACTGGATAAGCAAGAGTGTCCCAGAAAACTGTGGATTAATAACAGTGTTGTGTAAAACCGTGGCACACTGGAAAAACGGGGTGCTGAGCCAAACCGCATGTGGAGTGCACTTGATTCAGATGTGTCCAGTGTTTATGCTTTCAGGTGCACAACTGTAGGATTGTCATTCAGTTTATTTACCTCCGTTCATGTTGATGTGATATGTGACAATGAAGTAATTCCAGTGCGTAATCACCGGGGCGATGAAAGGAGCAGGAGTGGAGGAAATGTCTGGGTGTAAAGCGTGGGGACCGAGGTGCAGTCCGGGACGTGGCAGTGGTGGAGTGTGATCGCGAGCTAACCTCAGGGCTCTGGGAGGGTTCTTATGGCAAAGTGTGCACACTCAGCACAGGGTGTTGGGCTGTGTGAGTGTGTGGTTGGTGAAAAGAGGGTGCGGGTTTGCAAAAGGTGTAAAGAAATGGCCCTTGTGAATGTGAAGAGAATGGATTATTACTCAGTAGTTACTCAAGGAGCAAAGCAAACTGCCTGAGCTATTCCGGAGTTAAAACTTTGGACTCGGGACCAATTCAGTGAATGTGCTGTGGGTGTTCTGCCACCGGCGGCTGACGCTGACTGAGCTGAGTGAGTTTGTAAGCTGAGAGAGAGAGCGAGAGAGAGAGAGAGAGGGAGGGAGAGAGAGAGAGAGGGAGGCTGGGCTTCCAGGGTTTTCCCGCCCATATTAAAAGCAATGAGCCACTTGCAACCTTGCGACTACAGGGAGAACTCGAGGGGCGAGAGCGCTGTTTGGATGGTCCAGACGTTCGCTTGGGCATACACATCCACCCCTTTGCCCCTAACGTTGGGGGGGGGGGGGGGGGGCAGTCTGGCTGGCTCTAGCATCATGCCCAGCTCAAACGTCCTGCCATAATGCACCGCCGGCAATTCGCACGCACTCATAAGGGTCTTGTGGAGCAGCAGCGGAATCTCCACCGGCTTCTGTTCCCATTTCGCGCTGCGCCGACAGAGGGCGTAGCAGTCTCAAAACACGGCTGCCTTTCATCATTCTTTTATATATTTCACACACTCCAGCCCTGATTCGCAGAGAAATTCTCCATGGATCATGATGCTAAAGTGGAGAGTGTTGCGAGGGTGAGGAGGGGGGTGTTCTCTTTTTTCCAGGGATGATGTCATCTCTGCTTTTTTGTTTTTTTGCTGAAAGTTGTAGCAGCTCGGGCATAGACGGGTCCTGTTCAGAAGACCAAGAGAGAGGGAACACAATACCAACGTCTCTGGAGACGGGTACAGAGCAGCCAAGGGCCGGTTTCGCAAACGCATGGCCTTTATCCTTCCATATCAGCCTCGTCGTCATGCTCTTAATCTATTGTTTTGCCTCCCTTCATCAAAAAATAATACAAATAAGAAAGGCCTACGTAAGCCTACATTGGGCAAATGTGGTAAAACCTAATCTTTTAAATCTGAGAAGCCAGGCATAAGGCATTTTACATCTGCTTGTTTTGGGGGAATATCCAGCACCACAGCTGTTTTCTTCCGCCGTTTGCTGTTGCTGTTGCTGTTGTTGATGTCTTTGTTGTTTTTCATGCTGTTGTTTTTCTCCCAAACTTCGCCTTCGTTTATCGACACAGGTCACCAAATCGAAAAGGCAGCCACCCCATTGCCCCATCCAAAGGACCTGGTAGAGCGGCATGTTTGATAAACACAAGTGCTCGTAGTCTGTCTGGATCAGATTATATTCTGAACCGCCTAAACAAGAGCAAGCGGATGAGTCCCGGGAAGGAAGTGTTCATCACGCAGCCCACCTGCCGTAAAAGGCCTTGAGTTGGAGTTCGGGTTAAGTGCTGTTCGATGCAGCGCTAGTAGAACTTGGAAACACTACAGAGCGCAGTCAGTTCAGGACCTTGAACAGCGCTGAGGCAACGTTTGTGCGTCTACTGGGAGATCTGGAGGTCTGGATCCCGACCAGGATCTAGTCTTAGAATTGCACCCGGGGTCTGTGACTGAAGCCAATGACGGCCTGACACTAAAGCTGTTACTTCATTAAGGGAGGGGGCACTAAATTAGTGCAGTTAGGTGTGTTCAGTGCCTTTCCCTATAACCCGTCTCTGTTTTCGGCTCAACGGCGCAAAAGGAACACTGCAGGAGCTTCCCGCATCAAAAAGAGTGCCTGGGCTGGGGTGGGGGAGTTGGGGCTATTGCCTAACCAGCATTTGGACACGACGAAAGGTTATGAACAACAGATTTTTATCAAAGATGACTTTTAAGTGACCTGTTGAGTAATTTTAAGGCGGAGTGTTCTGTTGGATGCAGCTTTCTTCTCTTGGTCAAGGCCTTTCTATTTGATTACTTTTAGCGAATATTACCACATGCATGAGTACGACTGTTATACAGCGTACATGTGCTTTTAAAGGGGAATTCCATCAATTTTTTGGGTTTTTTCCCCAGATTTGACACAATTCAAAAAATTTTGTTTAGCTCCAACAGTAGTTGCAGTTGAATTTTGAACGTAATTGTCATGGTTTCCCTGTCATGTTTATCTTTTGCCCTAAGCCACGCCCTAACCCTATCATGCTATTCACCTGTCTTCATTATTCATTTGTCCACGCCCATGCCCAGGTGTTCTATATTATGTCCTGTTATTTAAACAGTAGCAGTTCTTGTCGGTTGTTGTTTATCTGTTGTATCACTGTTATATTGCGTTTGGATTATCTTTTGTGTAATAAACCATGTGCACCCTTGCGCATACTTCCTGTCATTGACTTGTTACAGTAATAAAAGTAACTTATGTAAAAAATTTTATGCAATGTAGAATTTAATGTAAAAATGTTGAAGGAATTTAGAATTTAATGTAAAAAAAAAATATGGAATGTAAAATTTATTGTACAAATTTTTAATGTAACGAAAAATTTAATGTACAATTGTCGATATAATGTAAAATTTTGTGTAGAATGTAGAATTTTATATAAAAATGTTAAAGGAATTTAGAATTTAATGTTAAAAATCTAATGTAAAATTTAATGTAACATCAAATATTATCAAAAAAAAATTTTATGTAATGTAAAAACAATTTTATGTAAGAATTTAATGTACAATTGTTTATATAATGTAAAAAATGGTATGTAAATATTTTTATGTAATGTAGAATTTTATGTAAAAATTGATTTGTTATAAAATTTTATGTAAAATGTATAACATAATGAAAATATTTTGCTAGACCATGATAGTTATAACCACTTTATTTCGATTCTGAAACCACCGGTGTAACAGTATCTGACCTGTTGCCCTTGTGTTGACATGCTATGGTTCCAAGGGGACAAACTGTGATGGTTAGACGACTGTAAAAAGCATCAAGGCATCTCCAAAACAGCAGTTAGCCTCAGGATGCAGTTACTACCTAAAGTAGTAGAGCCAATTGATGGCACCCACGGCTCATTGATGTGCATGAGGAGCAATGGCTAGTCTTTCTGGTCCGATCCCATAGAGAAGCAAAATGTTAATGCTGGTTCTGATAGAAATGCATGAGACACAAAGCTGTTTCAGCTGCATGAGGGGTTCACGACTACGCAATATTAACCAGGTGGTGTTAATGTACAACCAACTATACATATTATACATTGAGTTATTTAAGGGCAGCACAATGGTACAGCACAGCAAGAAGTTCCTGGGTTAGGCGTCTTTTTGTGTGAATAAGCGCTTTCTGTGTTTGTGTGTGTGTTTCCTCCGGGTTCTCCGGTTTCCTCCCACTATCCAAGGTCATGTGGTTTAGGTTGACCAGCTACTTTACATTACCCATCGGTATGAGAGTGTGTGAAAGGTTGTCTGTCTCTGTGTTGCCCTTTGATGGGTTGTCCTCCTTTCCAGGGTGAACCCTGCCCATATTCAGCTGGGATTGGCCCCAGCTTCCATGGATAAGCAGATTAGGGAACTTATTTTTACTGTTTTTTGGTTTCGTTTCAGTAGAATTTCATTGAAAATTGAAGGTTTTTCACTGTTAAAATGACTCTTTTTTTGTGTGTGTGTGTGTGTGTGTTCCACACTGCACAGTTTGTCTGGAAAAGTGTAATGTGTTAGATTAATTGAGCGTGGCAGACTTCTGACATGTGTTTACATAATGGGTCCTACAGGCATTTTAGCGCACCTTTTAGTCGGAGTGTGCACGCTGACAGATGGCAGACTTTTCTCGCGGTGTCGTGGCAAAACCACAGCGTTTAACAGGGCCTGACCCCCGGCGTTGGCCCCGCAGGCTCCAAGAGCGCCGGCCTATTCAACGTTGACCTAGAGAGAATGTACTAGAGGGATCCAGAGATCAGGAGAACGTCTGATCCAAGCGTCGTTTCCACGTGGATAAAAGATCCTTCAGATTACGACACATGTGCTGGTGTTAATGAGGTTCTTTACAGCAGATTCCACGTGGCACCGTAATGCAAACAGCTGGGTTAGGCCTCTTTAGTAGGGTAATGAGTCTCCAGTGTTTGTGTATGTGACAAAGCTTTGTCTCTTGGTGATCACATGCATCTCCACATGCTAGACATGCCTCATTGCATGCGTACTCCAGCATAAACACACTCCTTCTGCTGGAGCGAGAGAGAGAGGGCGAGAGAGAAGTGGTACAGGTGGGTTTGAGAGTGAACCAGACTAATCTAAGTAAAAACACATTACCGTGCTGAACCTGACATATACTTTCCAACGGAAACAGGAAAGTGCCTCTAGTGCAATGGAGCCAAACTTACCATCGCTGGCCTAACCTCCACAGAAACCTCCACCAATGATACTTTTGGGTAGAGTGAGTGTTCATAAAGTTCTTGGCTTTTTATTTTTCATTTTGACCCACTTTCCTCTCCAACTTCAAGTTAACGTCGCTAGCTCGATCACCTCCCATCAAATGACACCACCAGTGCTGGGAGGGGAGGGGCTACTACATAACGCAACAGCATTGTGCTTCTCATCATCATGCTTGGAAATTCTGTTCAGCAGTTAACGGATAGCTGCATTGAAAAAAATGATTGGAGGGGCGTGGTCAGTTATGTTGAACGGATGGCTATGGCATCGCTAATGTTAACAATCTCAATCTCTTGATGAACCTTATTTTAACTTTGTTGTACTTACAACAAAAAGATTATACTATTCAGACTGTACAGCAGGAAGTATGCAGGAATTTATTTTATTAGCTACATTTTTATAAAAAGCTGAAAATTATAAAAACTTTCTGTTGCGTGTGGCAAGGGTTTCTAACGACAATAAAAAAAAAAACCGTAAGATTACTACTGCAGTACTTGTCGATGTTACAACACAGTTCCATTGAATAGAAATTACTACAGATGTCTTGGAAAACCGAGGAGCTCTGTGGCATTCATTCACCTAAGGATGTCAAATTTCTTTTCTTACGGTATTAAAATAGTACAAGGATGTAATACTTTATCCTGTTTCATCCAGCATTATAAGAACAAAGGACTTCTGAGCAGTCAGAAGGGCCATAGCTTGACTCCTGCACTCTAGACTGTGTAGACTCTCTATGAAACTTCATATCTCTGTCCTGTGTTCTGTCTTACCCAGGCCTTTTCGATAAGTGCTTCTACGCCTCTAGTGATCGCGGCTGGATATTGGGCATAAAGTCAGTAAGCGACCATGGTAACCGTGACCCACGCTTCTTCTTCTCCCTCAAGACCGACAGAGCACATAAGGTCACCTCCATCCACTCCAACGCCCATTACCTGCCTGGACAATGGGCCCATGTGGCGGTCACGTATGATGGCTTCTACATGAGATTGTTTGTGAATGGTGCTCAGACTGCTGTTAGCAGAGAACAGTCTGGAGATGTCTTCTGCGCACTTACTAAGAAGTGTAAGGTAGGTCTGTGGTTCTTTCTCTGTGCACTCTTTGGATCTGGATCTTCTCTAGAAGAAACCACAATGTAGTTAGAATCGAATGGTGATTAGAAGGAATTTGCCTACTGTGATCATCGTTTTCCACATTAGTCAGTGGTGTCCAGCTCCAGTCCTGGAGGCCTGGGGTCCAGGACAGTTTGGAGATTTCCCTGACACCTTGAGAAGGGGAGCTACCAAACTGTGCTGGACACTGGGCCTCCAGAAATGACTTTGGACACCCATGGTGTAAGTAACTCATCTATTTTCTTTAGTAAAACTATTTAGCTTTTAGCTCCATCTATTCATGCTGAAGTTCTAAAGAGTGAGCCAATGAGAAAAGAGTATGCATTTTTTTTTCTTTTAAATGAGCAACTTCTGTACCTCCCACACATGTATCATAAGTGATCCTTAGTGGGAAAGAATAGCAGTGAAAATGTAGGATATGAGCAAGATAAAACAGGTAGAAGTCATGTCGTTATTCTAATGTTTATTATTAATGTCAATCATTTTTACAAATTTGTGTAAATGAATGACCCAGAATGTGATCTAATCCCAATCCTAAGGTGCTGATGTTGGGTGGAAATGCCTTGAACAACAACTACCGTGGTTCAGTTGAGCGGGTGACTCTGTGGCGTCAGGCCCTATCCCAGCGTCAGATCATGCGGGACATGCACGACCATGAGTACTCGCAAGACCAAGCCGATCTGATCATCCGGGAGAGTTTCGAGCACCCTGGCCGCAAGTGGCTTCCAGTGAAGGATGGCAGTTTTCCACAGCCGGATGAAGGCCCTCCGGCTGGGCTGGGCTCCCTGGACACAACCCTGGAGCCCCCTGCCTGTGGCCAGACCGTATGCGATAATGTGGAAGTGGTCCATAACTACAACAACTTCTGGAGCTTCCGCCGGCCCAAGACGGTCCGCTACCGGGTCGTCAACATTTTCGATGACGAGCGTCGCCAGCCCACTGTCACTGATCAGCAGATCCATCTGCAGCACCAGCACCTGAGCGAGGCCTTCGCCATGTACAACATCACCTGGGAGCTGACGGTTCACAATGTCAGCAACTCGTCCCTCCGTTGCCGGCTGGTGCTGGCCAACTGTGATATCAGCAAGGTGGGCGACGAGGACTGTGACCCCGAGTGTAACCACACCCTGACGGGCTTCGATGCTGGTCACTGCAGGCCCAAGACCCGCTGTCCCAACCACAAGCTAAAAAATGGAGTGTGTGACCCTGAGTGCAACTTGGAAAACTACGAGTACGACAATAACGACTGCTGCAACCCCAACGTTACTGATGTGACCAAAACCTGCATCAATCCTGCGTCCAATTTAAGGTAAGCCTTGTGTGTGGGTCCTCTGCAACCATTTTCTTTTCCTGCGATACTTTAATGGCACTTAATAAGTCAATATGAAACTCAGCCTAGCTCGTTCTGTATTGATGTTGGATGTGCTCTGGGACGCCCTGGCATTCAATCCTCCATCTTTACCAAATGGCACAGAACTCGGGCATGATTGACGTCAGTGTTCAGCAATGAACTTAACTATAGGAGATTTAAATCTAATAGGCTGTTATAATCTTTCAGTTTTGTCCTGAGTACCTTTTAGACATGTTGTGACAAGGCAGACGGTGCCAACTTGGCAAGCGTATTCTGTGCACCATTGCCATCCATGGCATTCCAAGTGGGACATACTTGTACCCTCGCTTTTCCCGTAGAACAGCTTTGCTGGCCGTTTTCGGAGCTCCATGAATCATCCCCGCACTTCAGAGAGAAAGCCATATGCTTCTTCCAGTGACAAAAAAAAGCAAAGCTAAACATTTTTCTTCCCTGCTCCACTCCCCATGTCTGCAGGATTTTAGAGTAAAGCGCGAGGAGCGATGGCAACGATTACCCTCTGGGTTGTCTATGTGCAATTACAGGTCTCTGTTCTCGTTTTGCTACGGGAGCCTTCTTGTGTTCCAGCTCTCCAAGCAAACTTTCCACTGTTTTCCTGCAGGGTACATGGCTGCCTGCTGCAGGGAGCTGTTGTGCTAGCACTTTGAAAGGTTGAGGTTTCGGTGCAAGAATACTTGAGGTCACAGTAGAAAAGCACACTATCTTAACAGTTCCTCCGTGCCTGGATGCCTGTCTTGTTTAGCTTTGGCGAGATCTGCTGGGGATCCCTGTAGTGCAGCAGCTGCTGCTGATATTGAAAAGAGCCAACCATGTTTAAAGCTACTGGGCCCATGTTACTTTATTGCATAGAAGCAGAAGTTGATATCAGTGCTGGTCAAGCATTATTTTAAGGGATAATAGGGATGTAAAGGTATTTCCAAGAAACTAGATCCCTGACGCCATTTAGTAGCTAAAACAAGTTCACTATTCATTGTGTTGGTACAGGCGCTATTTAGCATATTTGAGCTAATGTTGATTAATCACACTATTTTGGGCAGTTTATGATGATTAATTGCACCCGTCTTATTCAATAACATTCCCGTCCTCATGAATCTTGTGTCCAGTGAGAGCAAGTGGGTGGCAGCAAATTTGGCCCTATGAGTGTATATCATCTATTAAAGTCAATCACAGTGTTTCTGCTAGTAATGTTTCGCCCACCGTGGTAAAATATTTCGCCACCCACCAACACTGTGTGTGCAGAGCAAAAAGGAATCACTCCCTCCACTCAGGCTCTTGTCAAAAATGAAAACTTTCATTGCTGCCAACCGGCCCAATGTATTCGTGACAAAACAGAATCATTTGCCTCTCCATACACATACACACACACTTGTATCGTAGCCTTGTACATTTTTGTTCTAGGCTCTCAAGGAGAACTGGAGCTCCAGTTTAGTGTTACTTTTGTTAGTCTGCTGCTTGTTGATTCATGCACAGGCCTCTTCTGAGCAAGTATCACTGTAAAAAGGTGTATTTGACTACAATCATGAATTCAATCTGAGCATCCTATAGTGTGCAAGCAGCTGGGCTTCCATAGATTGCCATAGAAACTGCATTAACATGCAAATCTTAAAATATCTCATCTTAGACAATACGACTTTTTTCTGACCTTTGAAAAGTAGGCAAAGAATTACTCAAAATGCCACAATAAACACAAAATCTTCCGTGTTATATAAGATTTTTTTAGAATCTTACGTCTTTCATACACTATACTGCACTATAGCACTGCACTGCTAATTCTGTTCTGTTTATAGTGAAACGTGCAGGTCTTTACATACTGATGATATTCATGAAAAACTCAGACGCATAGTGTGATGTAATTTATCTTAATGCCTCGTCTCAATCTTTAGCATGGAATCCATTTTTAGGTCCTTATTGTAACAATTTTCCGAATGAGCTTTCATGAAGTGTGCAATGCGATTGTAAAAATGGAAATATTTTTTGCTGAAATTTGCAAAAATGAACACACTGAGTCAAAACACAGCACAGTGTCCATGTCAGTGGGAATCCTATTCCAGTAAATCCAGTAATATCCTTGCATTTCTTTGCTTCTTCCTAATTGAGTTTCTCAAGGGAAAAGCGATGTTTTCTATTAGCCCTCTTTTGAACCCCCTCCAGTCTGTAGAGTTGTCTCCAATCGCATTCCGAAAGTACTTCAAATGACTCCGTGTGCGGGCTGTTAGGTGACATCACTTGGAGGAGGGAGAAAAAAGCAGGTGGTTTTTCCCCGAACGTTATCCCATTCCCAATCATCAAGAGGCCATTTATCATCAGACATCTGATCCAGTTACAGAAATCAGCGGCTGGCAAAGCCCGGGCTTTAGATTGAAATATTACGGATGACGGATGAAAGATGGTTTCTTAGAAAGATCGAGAGAAAGTCGGCGTGTTGGGGAAGAAGGGGCGGAGAATAAACACGAGCAGGAGATGAGCTCCCAGAGTGGTTGCTTGTTTTTGTTTGATTATGGGACGTCCAGAGAGACTAACCCAAGGCAGCGCAGCAAACGCTTGTAGGCATTCCTCCTTAATTGTGGAATCCTGGATGAACGTCCGCTCTACATGCATGGGGGGAAACAATGGATGGTCTTGGGTTTATTTTTGTAGACCCGAAGCCTGTTACCAGTTTGCTTGTTTAGGAATCTGGCTAGAAGGACAGCCAGGCTCGGAGGCTGTCATCCAGCACAAAGACAACAGTTGAGCATTGAAAAAAAACAAACGACGCCTTGTTTTGCGAAAGCTACAAGATTTATTCCATTTTCTTCACAAGCATTTGTGTGTTACAAGCGAACGGTTAGTTTAAGACACATTGTTGAAAAAATCGACACCCTTACGCCCTTACAGGGAGGGAGGCTTTACCTGTAGTAGTGGAACCTGGACTGTAACCTAATAGTAACCCAGACATTGGTAGAATCGATGAGAATCGAGAGAACGTGTTTCTGGTTGGAGCTGCACAATAGGATGGACCTTATTGTTATCTCAGTGTATTCAGAGCATGTAGTGGATATCATTAAAAACATGTCTGAAATGTGTGAATCACTGCAGTTTGACTTGTTCCATAATGAGACGTTACCAACATTTAAAAAAAAACAAAACAATGCTGTTCCACATAGTCTTGCTTACAAACACTATATAATTTGCAATTAAAAATATTACCCTAACTGACAAAACAGTACTATCCCAATATATGGGCCATTATAAAATGTTGTGACAATTAACTGGCTTGGATAATCATCAAAGGAAATAATGAAGACTGACACCAAGGTTTAATCAGCTCTTAAAAGAACTTGCAACCAAGGGCGCCCCCAACTACCATAGCCGACACAGAGCATTAAGGCATCAGAACCCAACTGCCTGTGAATGGCTGTGAATGGATCCCAAAAACTCACACAAAATACCCCAAACTACCCAAAATAATGCCGACAACACATCTGCAACAAATTCCCCAACCAATAAACACAATAAACCACCCAAAACACACCCACAAAACCCAGTGGGCCGTGCGTCACCAACGCATGCCCCCCTAAGCCTCAGTTGCGCTACAATATTATTGTGATTCTTCGAATCGAAAGCTGATGCACTGCTTAGAGAAATCTCTGCAGCCATCTTGGCAACTCTGACTTCTTTTCCAGTTTCTGCTGTGACTCGAGAAGATTGAGGTCTTGTTTCAGAATTACAATACTATCAGAGTAGATCTCCTGACCAAAATAAAAGTATACTAAAGTGAAATAATATTGTTTTGATGATATATCATGCTAAAAATATCACATTTCCTTCTCCCTGTAGTTTAATGCTTGTAAAAGCTCACACATTGAAAGAAATTACACAAAACAGTTACAATTACGCTGCCCAATGCCAAGGTTATGTTAAGCTTTCCAGGGCAGTGAAGCTCTATTTTACCAAAATCAATGTTACATATTAAAACCTCAGACACATGTAGGTTCAAAGTTAGGTTTGCATATTAAACTCAATGGTTTTGTGTTGGTGACATCGAGTCCCTACATTTCTTCATGGACCTTGTCATGTAAACTCTCCACTGAGTTATGCAGATATTTCGAAATGTTGGTGGGATTCCCCTTCATAAGACAATTAACCAAAAGCCAAAATGTGTCAACACTGTGCTCTTCAACTCCACAGTCCATGTGCTGCACTGGAACAAGGACGTGTGTGTTGGTGGAAGCGGAACACATCTCTTGCCCTTTTATTTTAGGCGAATGTCCATTGTTGCTTTGTTCCGGGAGGTTAGTCGTAGGTGAGGGGTGATGGCATCTTAGCAGTTGCCCTGTCATTCCGTCCACATCTGGCTGCATCACAGCGTCAAATTAACAGACAAAAGGGGTTTCCCAGGCCGTCTGCAGGGGTCGCCCACCGTGGTTTAGCTGAGGCCTAAGCTCCACAGCCTGTAAAGCTAACGGACATTAATGGCTCTGCCTTAATGGAGCGGTCTGGTGTAAAACGACCTCTTAGCACATCACTTTAAAGGCACACCACACTTGTAAAGGCACCTGTCTCTGGAGCACACCCATGGAGGCCCCAGCCACACACACACACACACACACACACACACACCAGTTTCCAGTGTCTGCACATTCCTGTGTGAGGTGAAAATGACTGTTGTTCACTGTGTTCTGACCCCTTTTTATCAGAGCCACCATTTACATTTATGTGCATTAATGCTGGCACCCATTGATAATCCACCAGTTCTCCTTCCTTAGATATGTCGTGGAGATACGACCCAATCATCTATCCATTATACAATCATTTTTTTCTTGCTTGCAGCCCACCCACTTTAAGAACAGACTGTTCAACATATCTCACCTCCCCAACTGACGCCATTGTATTGAGATAATGAGAGAATCAGTCATTTAGCTGTCTGTGGCTTTGGCTGATCTGCACACTGAAGCAGCAGGCTGGTTATGGTTTTTAATGCACCATTTGGATGAGACATGGCCTGTAAATGACCTGAATGAATGAAGTATTTGTACAGTCACGTCAAAGTTTAAATAGCCTCGGTCAATTGACCTGGTTTGTCGATGTGAAGATAAGTATGCGTCCTCTGCAGGAAACACACTTAAATATGAGCATTTCTTCACATTTTAATGCACAATTTCTCATTTTTTGCTTATTTTACATATTGAATATATTAAAACAACTTTTTACTTATTATTTATTCCCTGTTAAGACAGGGCAATAAATTGTACATACTCATTGTATTGCAGTCTTTTTTATTAAAAGGTTTTTGTTGGCGGAAGTAAGTGCAAGGGCATGCAGTTTGACGAGTTTTCTGGGCAACGGAAAGACAGAGGATTCACTAGAACATAAATACAGGTGGCAACAACTGAACAGAACGATCATAAGAGATCTGACCAACACAAGGATTTAAATTCTCAAGACATGAAACGAAATACCTGGAGTCAAAGAATAAGAGACAGATGCAAACACTGGCAAGGGGCAAGTGTGTGGAGAGGATACATGACAGAACGAAACAAACAAACCAGGTTTCAGGAAACCACGACTGTTTAATCAATATTGCAAACAAGTTAACGAGTTAGCAGTTACGAATTGCTTTAAAAGGAATTTTGAGGAAATATTTTGTGTATGACACTGTACACTTATGGCTACATTTTAAACCATATTCCTAGCACATAGGGTTTAGCAAAGAAACAGCAATTCTGTAGAGAATGTGAACACAATTAACTGATGTCAATTGCAGATAATCATACACAGATCAGCCATAACATTAGGACCAATGACGGGTTAGGAGAGTAACATTGATTATCTTGTTATTTCATTACAGTGGTACCTGTCAGGGATATATTAGGCATCAATTGAACAGTCAGTTATTCAAGTAGATGTGCTGCAAAAAGGAGTGTTTCGGATCTGAGGGTCTCATTGCTGTTCTGAAGAAGCTCTAGTCATCGCAGTGTTCCGGGTCTGCGGTAGTTATTACCTACGAAAAGAGATCCAATGAAGGATTGGTAATGGGCACCCAATGCTCATTGATGCATGTGGGGAGTGAAGGCCGGCCTGTCCGGTGTGATCACAGTGCAACGCAGTCAGAGCCGTTTCTCTTTACTCAGACAGGTGGTCTTAATGTTATGGCTGGTTGATATATGTAAGTCTGTAACCTGCCTGCAAAGCACTATGGGGCAAATGAATAACCTTGGGTGTAAATAGGTGAAGTCATAACAAGCCGTTTCATAAATACATGCTCTTTGGAGTGTTTTGCACATCAGCCTGTTCCACCAGCTGTTCACTTTCATCACAAGTGTGAGTAAAGTTTTGTTTTATACTTGCCCCGCTCTGTTTTCAGGAGTGATTTATAGTTTTCCGCTCACAAACCTCTCGTAAATCCGTGCTGGTGTCAAGCCGTGTGGGCCGAAGCGCGGAAAAAAACCCACCCACCCCCGCACCACCCCTTGCCCCCACCCTGCTGGGGTAGTCTCAGGGGGAAAATTGGGGTTAAGCCCTTAGGCCTGTATTCAGGTCACACCTCTGGTCTGCCACACGTAGGACATCCCAGCTCGGGCTGGAGAATGTGGCTGGGGTGGAGTTGTCGGCAGCTGAAATAGGCCTTTCTGATAAAGCAAAGCGGAAATGGAGCCTGTGCACCTGGAGTCCTGCAGTGAAGCTGTTAAACCAATAAAGTGTTTGTGAACATGAGGTGTTGTCAAATAGGATGTTAAATGGATTATTTTCAATTAGTCCCACTTACTTCTGGATTGTTCTGTCCCGTCTGGGTTTTTAGGTTAATTTCTGGCCAAAGTCGATAGAGTTTAAAGGCGAATTCCATCGGTTTTTCAAAATGTCTTAATTTGGTGGCTGAGATATGGGAAAAGCCTTCAGAGATGGATGTGAATTTTTCCTCAGGCGTCCTTACAGTGGTGAATGGACATGATGTTTGTTTCAATGGTAGCCTAGTGGTTAGCAGCTTGAACAAAGGCTCACAGGTTTAAGTCCCAGCTCAGGCACGACTGACGTATTTCTTGAGCAAGGTACCGTCCCACTACACTGCTCCCAGTGCTGGTGATAGCTGCCCGCTGCTCTATGTATGGATGGGTATGGATGGGTCGCTCCCTGCCTCACCCAGTGGTATGATTGACATTGTTACGGGATGAGGTGTGTTTCTGATGGAGAGCAGAAAACGGATGGGCAGTGCGGGTGAAAAAGGTGTGGAGTTAGCGGTTGTTGTGTTAGCGGCAGCTCATTTAATTCGTAAAAGAGCACTAACGTTACAGAGAGAGTCATAAAAGAGCCGAGACTGTCATTTTTTGCTAAATGGAACTAATAAAACCCGGCGCCCAATGGCATTGCGCTCCATGTGAGTTCCTTGAGTGGCTGGTCTAGAAGACTGAGGAGACGGTCATGGCGAACGGTAACAACATAAGAGAGAAATTTCATTTAGACGTTGCAGGAGGGTGGAGCCCAGGTGGTACAAAAAAAGAGGATTAGTGTATGGAAAGCGTGGTGGGTCATTGGAGATTGCGTGTACTACTGACCGGCTACCTAATTGAGATCTTCCAATCCCGCCTGTAAATGGAAATGGGCATCAAAAAACAGATAGAAGTTAGAAGATATACGGTAAAATGCCTTACATTGAAAGTGCCATTATAAATCGATGTTAAAATGCCAGAATCTTCTCAAAACTACCTAAAAACATTCTCTTGTGAGTTCCTGAGTGGTGCAACTATCTAAACATTGGCCATTGGGATATTAAGAATACAATCTCTATGGATTTCACAGCTATTCATCCACGAGAGCACAACTGGTTTTGCCCTCTCTAGGGATAACCCTCCCTCTCTCTCCACCACTTAGAGCAACACTCTCCTCCAAGCGTGTTGAGCAGTCCAGAGGTGTGTAGCTACAGTGCAAAAAGACCATGTGCTAATCTTCACCCTCGCAGTGTTGGTGGTATTTTGCGATTCTGAATGTGGTTAAAAACCAAGGCACTATTTATTTGAATGACTTTTGATGAGGGAGCTTTTAGTGGCATTGAACTCATCAGATGTCTGGTTCCAATCACCATCACTGTAAACAATTCTGACTTGGAAGGGCTCTCTAGAAGAACAAATTACATGTCAAACTACCCTGAGTTTTTACCCTAACAGTCTTAAAAGCTTAAAGTCTTGAAAAATAATTCCTCTTTAACCTTGAATGGCCACCATGACCACGTTGCATCAAAGACATATGTCTGTAGGCATTCCAGTTCTATTACCATGTGCTTTCATTTTTATGTGGCGACTTTAGCTTATTTGTAGCAATTCCTAGGAATATAACCCAATAAACCGTAGATACCATGTCGTTTGACCTCCAGGTGTCCTCTTCGTCTCTGGCAAATTGTCTTTTCCCTATCAGTAAGTCCTTAACACAACCCTCACCCCACCTCCCAACACCAACACAAGCCCTAGAGAAACATTTTGTAGGAAATCATGACATTCCTGTCGTTATTACAATAAAAGAACTTATATCATCTTCTGGAGAAGGGCCAAGAGCCCCTTGGACATGCTTCTGTTTTACCTCAGTAGGTTCATTCAGTGTCTTTGAGCTGTCTGAAGATTCTTGTTCTCACTTCACCAATGAAGCCGAATGCTCATAATTTACTTTGATATTAATTTAATCTTCATCTAGTATCATTTCAGGCCTGTTTATGATGTGCTATTTGACTGATTTGTGATTACGGTCATAAAAACAGATGAAACAGACAGAATGTTCTAGAGAAACAGCTGCACAGTGTACCCCAGTCATTCAATTTACCCCAGATGCAACTGAGCAGCTAAGACACAAGCAGGTGTATTAGAGATTCGTGAGGCATTTTGAGGATGTGGGGATTTAGGCACATGGTTCAACATAAACCTGTCCCAGTTATCATGTACCTGGCCGATCTCCATTGTTTGAGCTGATCACATTTATTTACAGATGTTAGTTTTCCACAGTTCTATGTTTATGTCACAACAAATGAGACTGATTAGATTTTTGATAACCACAACATTTTTAGAGAGTGGTGCTGAATAATGTTTGTTTGTTTGATGTTTGGTAATAGCACCTTAAGAGGTTAGCAGTGAGTATTGTTTTTTACAGTGAAACCCTGTTAGCTCGCCAACCTCACCTCTAGCCATGAAAGGCTACAGAAGAAATTTCCTTCCATATTATTTACCTCATTAAGCCACCAGACTTGCCTCTCACCCTCGCCACAACATGCAATGTGTCCGCTCTATGCATTTACCCATCTGTAGCTGGCCAAACTTGGGTCTGTGTTAGCACTGTAGCCTGCTACTGCTGCTAATGCTAATGCTGCTAATGCTACTGCTGCTACTGCTGTCACCACCACTGCTGTTTTCTCATTACTATCTCATGCCAGATTAACTCATGCATGTAATGATGCTGGGGAGGCTTTATTAACAACCAGCAACATGCTAGCGTTATGCGACAACATGCGGCACAAACGAGCAGCACGCATACAGCAAACGACATTTTCTCTCAAGGGAGTCCAGTATTACCCTAAAGCATTTAGTAGGCATTCACATACATTCAACTACTATTTCTCAAACAAACGCCACAAAAAAGAGAGCCAGCGATGTAACCATGACCCTCCGTTAAGACAGCTCGCCACATTTAGGAACCGGATCATTGGGGGCGAGCTAACAGGGTTTGACTGCATTTATTAGCACCTTTAGCAGGCAATGCTAAGTAGTACTTGTTTATTTTATATCTTATTATCATCTTTAGAGGGTAGAGCTGAGTAATTTGATATTTTTAAATGCTTTTTAAAGGCAGTGCTGAGTAATATTAATTCATTGTTTTTTAGCATCATTAGAGGGCAGTTCTGAGTAATGACTATTCGTTTTCTATTCGGGCACTAAGTAATGTTTGTTTAGCCTCAGCTGTTTCAGTCATCAGAGCTAATAACCTAGGAAGCAAGAAAGCTGATTTGGTCATTTTGGGCTTGTACCACCATATCTACATACAACAAATGAATCAGAAAACGATATATTTTTCCTGTCATTATAAGGGATACTGAAAACAATGCTACTTTGGGAGCTATCCGCTCATAAACTGCTATAGCTTTGTAGCGCTTGCATCACAACCGAAGAAGCCAAGATATCTTGGCTGTTCAACTACATTTGATGAAAAATTAGTTTGAAAATTGTTTTGTTGAACCATTGCTTGAAGGGTATAGCAGATGATTTGCTAAACTGCTGTCAAAGTATAGCCTAGCTCCCTCGACATATTAGCACATACCTCAAAGCTAAATACCTCACACAGCCTTAGTTAGGTAAGATGAATTGTAAATAAACCTAGCGTGGTATTGAAGGTACCAGGTTGTACCTTCTTTGGGGGCTTTTAGGGATCAGCATTCATGTGTTGAAACGTGGGGTTAACAAATGTAGCAGGAGGCGCTAGCACAATCAAACATGCCTCCTCCTAACGTTTACCCGCTCTTCCACAGCTGTAGCATGTCTTCCCTGTGTGTGGTCTCCATTTAGACTAGCTGTCTGGGAGCACTTGTTACTGTCAGCTTTTGCAAACATATCATCTGTTTTGATTGTTCGCGGTAAGCTGTCGGTCACACTCGCCATGTGTGGTTATCTTTTTAAAAAATTTCTCAGTTTGTTATGTTGCCAGTTGTTCGAATGCTGGAACTCTGCCGGGGACGTCAACCATGCGGCCCTTGTTTGTCAGCGAGTCACTTATGAGACGATTTTCATCTCCATCCAATGTTATTTCCCTCCCCATGACATGACCACCTCAAAAGCAGCAGCAGGTTTTGGTTTAATCCAACAACTTTAAGCTCAAAGCAAATTTTTAGCCTTAATGTTCAAAGGCAGAGGAATCTGGTCCGCAAAATATTCCTACTTCTAGTAATAAAAGATAACGATAAAAGATTAACTATTATTAGATGATATATACGGTATTTTATTTTTTACTGGAAGGTTGCTTTTGTTGACTACATCACTGTATTTGACCTTGAATAGATTAAAATCTTAACAACAACAGTAATAATTGGTCAAGTCCGGTCAATTTATTTTTCTAGCGCTTTTTACCACTGCCGTTGTCACAAAGCAGCTTTACAGAATTTACTAAATTTACAGAAGCCACGTCTGAGCCCCCAATGAGGCGTCAGAGGCAAAAACTCTGGAAGGAAGGAACCAAGGCTCTGAAGGGGAACCCTCCTCTGGTAATAATATATTTTTATTTGTATCACTCCTTTCTCAAACCCAAGGTCGCTTTAAAGATGTAGCAGGTAATCACTGACATCAAATAACAACTATAGAGAACACTAACAGCAGAACTTACCAAAAGTGTTCCAAAGAAGGACAACTGGTGAATCAGAGACTGGGTCAAGGGCACCCAAAGCTCATTGTAAAACAATGGTTTACAAACGCTACCCTGTTTGACCCAATCTTATTGAAGACCTGCTGTAGCAAATGCTTTTATATATCAGTGTCATTTTGCTTTGTGGGTCCCTGACACTGGTGTTGAAACGAAATCTGTTTTGTTGTGGTGTTTGACTTTGTATTTCATGAGTCTGCAGATCAAAAGATCAGACTTGACAGCAATTTTGTACAGTCTTTGAATAGAAAGCATGTCCAAGCAAAGTTTCGTTCCATAGCAAACTTTTCAATGCGTCGTCCTGTTTGTGTTGTCTGACAGTTGATATTGTGCTCAGGTGCTCGATTCTGCAAATACAGGGAGACTGCCCATCTTTCAAATATGTCAAATATGAAGATAAAATGGTCCAACAAATGTTATGCAGGTCATTGGTTATGGCTCGTCAGATATGTCTGCTTGTTTGATGGACTGTACGCATTCTCACAAGATTTTGAATAGGGTTGAATTTTTTTGTCTGAATTTCTTTACATCCTAATTGGCCAATGCCCCTTTTTGATTTGCATGACACTATGGGCTGGAAAACACATAAAACAACACGGCACTTTCTTTTACACAACATTGCAACAAAAATAAAGATTTGATTATTAATTATTTACTGAATAAATTTATTTATAAAAGTATTTGAATAGGGTTTGTAAATTCTTATTAAACTGCTTATTAATATAAATTCACATTTGTGGTTTTGTGGTTAAATAATTTGAATTGAATAATATAAAAACTGTTTATTTAGCTAATTTAAATATAAAAATTAAATTAGATTAGCTTGCAGATCTAGGGCAAAAACAAGCAAATGCAAATCATTATCCTCAGAAAAATTAGGAAAACAAAAGCAAAAATCTTGGGTATAAAATGAAAACATAAAAAGAATTTGGAGCAACCTCAAGGCAAGAAACAAGCCATTTTGAAATGTATGTGGCACTGCATGAGAAACCATATTCACATAGTGATGAATATAGCCGGATGCACTAGAGAGTACTTCAGAAAACTGTTTTCACTTAACACAGTCCAGGATAATATCAGCAAAAAGTGCAAAAGCAAACATATAGTATGTGTGGGTACTTACAGCATGGACATATATATTATATTTCCCCAACAGTAGCAGGTAGCGGCTTATACATTGATTTTACAAATCTGGTATTGGGTGCGGTTTGCTTAAATGGGACGTCCTGTCTAAAAACATAACACATTCACTAAAAGTATAATTCAATACAAAAAGACGACATCCCCAAATGATTAGTTAAAGTTAAATGTACTGCAGCAATGAACAGTCGAAAAGCAAAGGTAGATCAGTGACAATGTCCACTCACTTAAATGGTGCCGCATACGGCCTCTTTTTCAGCCCTTTGCTACATTACATTACATCCTAGTGTATAATACAAGCTGGGGGTCTTATCTTAGAGTTTTAAAACATGAATGAGCATTTTCTGCTGCCTATATTGTGGGGCGGTCTATCGTTGGGGAAATACAGCATTTGCATTTTAGAGAGACACATGCTGCCGTTAAGGTGTCATTTTTTAAACTGAAAGTCCAGGGATATCTCAATAGGACAAAGCCAGGCCTCATTCTGTGTGCACTACAATAGTATGGTGTGTGCCTGCTGCCAGTCAAGATCTGACTCCTATTAAAATGTTTAGAGGTCATGAGGAGAAGATTCAGACCACAGACTGTTCAGCAGGTGAAATTTTCTATTGAGCAAGAAAGGTCAACAATTTTGCTTGAAAAACTGCAACAATTCATTTCCTCATTAGTGGATCCTACATCACTATTCGGTTAAAGTTAATGTAGTTAACAGATTCTAATACCAAAGGCCTGTAATATGCATGATGTATTATTTGAATGCCAACAGCAGAACTTGAACATGCAACTGATGACAACCAAGATGAATGATTGTGCTTCTATCAAGTGATCCAGAAATCAAATTTAATCAGTTTTGGGGTCTATCGTTTGCTTTTTTTGTTTTGCACTAGACTTAACAAGGACTAATGCAAACCAGAAATGGAATCGAACACCCTGTACAAGCTGCTTGCACAACAATTATTCCAAATTTCTTCGTTAAAGGATCTTTAATACACCAGCTGATTTGTCACATACAATCTTGGATACTTTCCTTAGCAATTTCCAATGAATATTCCAGTAAATAGAACATGATCTAACCCACATCTTCATTGCTGAACCTTAAAATTCAAATCCAGATCTGTTTCCATGTATCTCACTGGCATTTCTAAGCGTAGACTTGACAAACATGCACACCTGGTCGTTCTGTTTTGCGCTTGCTGATGTGTAACACTGTCTCCTTCCTATTGCTCTGGCCTCCGTCACTAATGTGAACCAAACACTGCATATGTGTTTGTCTGGGTCTATGTCTGCGCCCGCAGGGCCTACCTGGATGTGAAGGAACTGAAAGAGATTCTCCATCTGGATGGTTCCACGCACCTTAACGTCTTCTTCGCCAATTCCTCTGACGAGGACCTCGCTGGAGTAGCCACCTGGCCGTGGGACAAGGAGGCCCTGACACATCTAGGTACCGTGCAAAATGTGTTATGTACCTGGGTCAAGAAAACTCGATTTTTATTTTTCGATTGGCTATCCCATAAGCTCTTATTCTAGTACTTTTGTTCTGATTGGTTGAAATGTGTCCTGCCTGTGCTGATATGTCGCATAACATCACCATGCTTTTACTATTGTGCTGACCATTGGTTCACTTCATGTTAATGCTCTCCTTAAAAACATCCATTTTAAAGTAGCAGTCGCTGCCCACATACTTCCATGCGTTAAGCTGGAATGGATGTTGAGCTGTACATCCACTAGGGGGCAACAACAAACATCGCTATATTGGAGGAGGTCAAATTAATGTAGAAAGAGGCCATCCTGAGGATGTGACATCATATAGATCTTACTAAAACCATGCAAAATGTTCCTGGGTCAAGAAAACCAAGCTTCTTCATTGCTCGATTGCATTTGGAGTATATGTGCTGCTGTATTTTTGGTGACACTGTATCTCAGGGGTTCCATTTCGCTGTTAATGGACCCCCGCCATTTTACATTAAACAGCTAAATCGATTCATCAACCGATCCTGGAAACCTGGAGTGCATGGGTAGTAGGTACCAGTGCTTTGTTTGTTCCTAGAGCTTATTTACTGATCCCACCTCTTCTCTATCTTTCTTTCAGGGGGCATAGTCTTGAATCCATCTTTCTATGGCACGTTTGGCCACACGCACACTATGATCCACGAGATCGGACACAGCCTGGGCCTGTACCACGTCTTCAGGGGCATCTCGGAGATCGAGTCCTGCAACGACGCGTGTCTGGAGACCGAGCCGTCGCTGGAAACCGGAGATCTGTGTGCTGACACGAACCCCACGCCCAAGTACAAGCACTGCAGAGACCCCGAACCCGGCAACGAGACGTGCGGCTGCCGCAAGTTCGTCCAGACGCCGTTCAATAACTACATGAGTTATGCAGGTATGATTATGCAGTGACAAAAGATGGACATCTTCAATTAGATGCTGATGCAGAGTCTTTTAGGCACAAGTTCAACACAAATTTACCATTAGACGCAAGGCGCCACAATCTCAAATGTCAGAGATGATGGCTTGACCAGAAAATCAAATGTAGTCGACCAAGATACGTATGTATGTTTGCTTCTTTAGTGTTCGATAATTATTTATTGTAGGGCAGCGTTTATTAGACTAAATAACACACACAAGCATTTCATGACTAGTGACATACCTGTATAAACATGTATAAAGGCTTATTCTAATGTGTGGGCTCCCATAACACTCCCTGAGGAGAAATTACATCAACATTAAATAAAACAGCCTTTAGCTGATGCTTGTTGAAATGTCTTAAATCTTAATGTCGGTTTGTGTATCTGGTCATGTAGACATGCAGTAAAGTGTTTTAGACTGCGACTGGTGATGTACAGGTTCGCCAAGCAACCGGGCCAAACAGAACATTCTCAGGATGAAGAACCAACTTTATTAACACTGCAGATCTGTTACTGTAGCCACTTAAATAAGCAGATGATTTCAGCCATTTCTCTGGATCCGTATGCATTTGTATACACAATACACTTGGGTGCAGTTTTCTCTGAACTTTCCAGATGTCAATGCATTTCCCAGTAGTGCGTCGGCTTCTGTTTGCTGGTAATTTCCAGGGTATTGTAGTAGAGCCAGATTTGTAAACTTTACTGGCATCTCATTTCCGGCCCATATTCACGCTTAACGCAGTTTATTTACCATGAAATTCCTGTGCATGTGTGACACAGTGGCTCCTGACTGACTGTTTTCTATAAACATGGGCAAAAATACAGCCTCCAGTGTGGCCACTATCATGTCCATGTTTAGAGAAAACTGATTGTGAGATCATGCGGGCTAATGTAAATTTAATTTTGGCACATTCTTTACAATCTTTCATGAGTTGCCAGGCCATCTGTCTACAGCTCATTGAATTGTAATGCTCTCTTTATGTTCAAATCCTCCTACAGATGATGACTGCACAGACTCTTTCACCCTGAACCAGGTGGCCCGCATGCACTGCTACTTGGACCTGGTCTACCAAACCTGGCAACCCAACTACAAGCCATCTGTTGTGCCCATGCCACCACGTGTGGTTGACCAGGGTCAGGATACCATCACTGTGGAGTGGTTCCCTCCGCTCACGGGACACTTCTATGACAGGTGAACTGAGGTTGCAGAGAGAAACCTATCCAATAGGCTCTTATTCTAGTACTTTTGTTCTGATTGGTTGAAATGTGTCCTGCCTGTGCTGATATGTCGGATAACATCAAAATGCTTTTACTGTTGTGCTGACCATTGGTTCACGTCAAGCCTTGGTAATGCTCTCCTTAAAAACATCCATTTTGAAGTAGCAGTCGCTGCCCACATACTTCCATGCGTTAAGCTGGAATGGATGTTGAGCAGTACAACCACTAGGGGGCAGCAACAAACATCGCTATATTGGAGGAGGTCAAATTAATGTAGAAAGAGGCCATATAAAATCATATAGATGTTTCAAATCTCTTACTAAACTCAACCTCTACCATCGTTTTTACGTGAATTCATGAGCTTTAGCTACTCACCATTTCTGGTGTAAGCAAGCTTTCCTAAATTGTACACAAATACAGACTAAATAAATCCAGAATATGGACAAAGTGCTCTTTCTGTATCTGTATGTGTACTTAATGCTGCGCAAACTTTAACGCTGTTTTTTCTGAGTGGAAAAAAGCGAAAAACTTATTTGAGCTCATGTTTACTTTCCGATCTTTATTTTAACTGCTGTATACGCAAATGCGATAATAAACTCAAGTTCATGTTTCCTATAGCACACTCCAGTTTGGCCTGAAAGAAAGTCTATGGAATATGAATGCAAAGATGGGGGAGCATCGCCCCCCCACATGTCGGATGAGGTTGGGCCTACGTTTTATTTTTAGGCATGATAAAATACAAATGGATATGGTGTGTTTTTGAGGATCGAGTGTGTTGGCATTCAACATGTCTACTCCGCTTTCTGAGACTTGTCCTAACACGCCCTCAGCGAGAGAAGTGGGCGGAAGACTTTTCTGGTTTCTGATTGCAGCGAGTTGATTAACGAGGTAGCAAGTGTCTCGAAAGGTAGCGAAAGTTTTCCCATTCAGCCCATTGTTTCTCAACTGCACACACATGTTGTTCATTAATAGCACTGTTTACAATCCCGTGCTCAATTTGCTGTGTCGTGGATACAGAATTTCTGCTCAGATCCTTCCAAAAACATCCTTCTGGCCCGAGAGACCATTTCGGTTTCATTAGATGACTCAGAGCCGAGGAACTCGATTAGTTGAGTCACTGTGTTATTGCTCTTTTCTTTCTGGTATCACAGCGCAGAAGTGGAGCCATCCAGACTCGTCTGAGTGCAAGGACCGTTATGTGTTTCAGTGACAGGTGTAATTCAGTGACGCATCCAGTGGGGAAGCCCCTCAAGAACAAGTCTAGGCATGTCTCAAGTTCAGGGCTGTGTGTGTGTGTGTGTGTGTGTGTGTGTGTGTGTGTGTGTGTGTGTGTGTGTGAGAGAAAGTTAAGAAATGACACATGAAGCTTTTATTAAAATAAATCTAAATAGTTCTGTCAAGTATGTGGCTATGTGGCTTAT
The DNA here is from genome assembly GCA_037576955.1 of Lepidarchus adonis. NCBI lineage: Eukaryota > Metazoa > Chordata > Actinopteri > Characiformes > Lepidarchidae > Lepidarchus > Lepidarchus adonis. Next base: position 8,010,039 of record JBBIGC010000082.1, on the reverse strand, counting down.
TAACCCTGTGTTGGTCTTGACTAAACTATTTAGATCTATTTTATTCATTTTTCAGACCTACACACTGGTCCTTATTATTAAATAAATAAATAAAAAATATATATTTTTTGACATTTTCCCTTAGGGGTGTACTCACTTTTGTTGCAGGTGGTTTAGACATTAATGACTGTGTGTTGAGTTATTTTGAGGGAACAGTAAATTTACACCGTTTTACAAGCTGTACACTTTACTACTTTACATTGTATCAAACTGTCATATCGGCAGTGTTGTCCCATGAAAATATATAATAAAATATTTATTTAAATGTAAGGGGTGTACATTTAGAAATTCTGTATATATATATATACATACAGAATTTCTAAATGTCTGTCAAAGTGAGTCAGGTCTAGTTAGAGGGTCTGATGTATTAGGCGAACAGTCAGTTCTTGAACTCAATGTGTTGGAAGCAGGAACGTACGGATCTGAGCAAAATTGGCAAGTGATGGCTAGAACATCTCTAGAACTGCGGGTCTTGTGGAGTGTTCCAGGTGTGCACTAGTTAGTACCTACCAACCCCAGAAAGGAGAACAGGTAAATCAGCCAGAGGGTCATGGGCAGAGACGGCTCATTGATGCATGTAGAGAGTGAAGGCCAGCGTGTGTGGTCTGAAGCTCCTGTCGTACAGAATGTTAATGCTGACTCAGAACACTCTGCACCGCAGTCAGCAGCATGAGGGACCTACTCAGTATTAGGCAGGTTGCCATTTGCACCATGTCTGTTTGCTGTGTATGCGTGTGTTTGTGTGTGAAGTTCGCCTTACAGTCAAGCGCTGATCGGATTTGCCATCCCTGTTCAGTCAAAGAATTCCCACATCTGAAATCATCCACACTGCAAACGTGTGACATATTGTTTGTAACAACATCAAATGAAAATCCAGAAAGCTGTTTAACTTGGGTTCAGTCAGATCATGCAAACAAAGACATCAAAAAACAGAGCTTGATCATTAGAATCAGAATCGCTAATTAGACTAGGAATTAGACTCTGGCCAGCGCTCGCAGGATGAAAGAATAAATGAAATAAATAAATAAGCGCATACTCGAGTGTATGTGCAATGCTACACAATGGATAGGGAAAGTGCATTCATCAGAAAATATTTACAGTATATGGTGCCAGCCATAACATTAAGACCACCTGCCAAATACTGTGTTCCGTCATGCTGCTGAAACAGCTCCAGTGATTATTGCTGTAATACTACAGGAGAAGCTCTGCTTCCTCTAATATGTTAGAAAATAAATGCTCAAATATGCACTGTTGTATTTATATTACATTTAGAAACATGTTCAACTTTATGATGCTCTCGTTCATGTTCAGCTATTTATCGTAGATCGTCTATGAAATTTTCTTCCTGCACATTTCTGTGGCAGAAAAGTGCATTAACGCGTATGGAAGCTCAGCTTCACTGATTCTATGATGCGATTTTTGGATTCTATCTGATGGTTGTTGGATAAATGCAGTGAAATCGTCACTTCCAGGGAAACTCAGCATCTCTGGGAGTCAATGGATCAGTGGGCGGAGCAGGAAGCTGGGCTGATGAATGCTGATTGGACAAACTGTCTAAAAGGCAGAACCCCCTTTTTATAGACATTTTTTAAAGTTTACCAGAGTTACATTGATTTTAAACTAAGTTCCATGTAGATTTGCAAGTTGAGTTGAGAAACTAACTGTTGCATGTTGTGTGTTATTGGCTGATAATATAAACTATTTCTGTTTGTATACATCATACTTTAAATTAAAAATCATTCTTAAATTTGCTTGTTTCAGCTTCGTAAAGTTCGTTTTTCTTCAGAGTAGCTCGTGGAAGGAGATTAGCAGTTAGCAAGTTGTACATAATGGCAGACGGTGCAAATACTGTTCACTTGCTTTTGGATAAAACATTTAATAATCTTCATTATGAGGAGAGACTCAGAATTAAACAGCAGGACCGACCAACATCCAAGATTGATTTGGTGCATAAATTACAGGTGTTTTCAGTTCTCTTCAGTTCTAACTGGAAGTGCTGTAACAAAAACTGTTGGCCTCTTGATGAAACTTCAGAATTCACCCTGTGGCTGATTGACCAGTTGTTCTTCCACTGTTGGTAGGTATTAACTGCTGCAGACCTGGAACACACCACAAGACCTGTTGTTCTGGAGAGGCTCTAACCATCACAATTAGACCCTTGTCAAAGTGACTCCTTACGCTCCTGCTTCCAGACCATCGGCTCCAAGAACTGACTGTTCACCCTCTGCCTAAAATTTCACTTTTTTTTTTATGTCGTTCATGTTCTAAAACATCTGTCCTGAACAAATCCCAGCTCAGACTGGACCTGCCTGACCAAACAAGGCCTACTGGTTTTCTTACTGAATACTTTCCGCCGAAAGAACAGTTATTGTTGCAGTTATTGCTGCACTAGGTCTCACTACATATAAAAAGTTACTACATCTTTTTTTCAATAAAAACATAACCAAATATAATAATTTTTTTGGATTTCTTTGAAAATCAGATGGTGTTTTAAGTCACATTCCTATAAAAATATAAAGCAATGCTTGAAAGGGTTTGCAAACTGTATAGCCTTTCCTGAGGTCATGCAAATCAGTTACAACAACACTGTCCAACCATTAAACCCTTGTGATGTAACAGCTTCAAATAAGTAATCTGACAAACTTTGACTTAAAGTTGCACATTCCACCTTCTGGAGGTTCTACCAAGCTTGTCCGACATCGCAGCACATTGCAGAGGTCGCTTGCCCTCTTCAGTGACCCCGACAAGGGTCTACAGTGGTTTACGATGTTGTCGATATCTGGACTGTATCTAAGTTGTGTCCCCTCTCTGTCTGTTGGTTTCCTAGAGAAGTGGGATCAGTGTGTGATAAATGCGCCGAAGGCCAGATCTTCGTCCAGTACGCCTCCCACTCCTGGTCCCCGAGGCCCTGCTTACCTTCCGGCCACTGGAGCCCACGTGAGGCTGAGGGTAAGACACAGCACCACTTCACCCCACACACTGTTAAACAGGCTTCCTGTCATGTTGGAACATCCAACAAATGACCACATGGCTTGGATGCAGATTGCAGCAGAGTGAATAATAAATTAATCTCAGTTCTCCGTGTATCGTGCTACACTGAGAAGAAATGTGGTCAAGTTGGAAAAAGCTGTTGAGTTATACATTCATAAATGTAGGAAGTCCTGGATTACACAGCATTCTGTTAGGAACGAAGGTCTAGGCTGATACTGACCCAAATAATTAAACATTTTATAACAGTATAATAAAAAAATATTTAAAAGTATAAGGGTGTGTGTGTCTTCAGACAGAGTGTTTCTGATAAAGTGGCCAATGAGTGGAAGTGCTGGATAAACATTTCTGATTAAGAACTGACTGGACATGCAAGAAGGGAGTGGCCAATGAGGGAAGGACAAGATAGGAGTTTCCAATAAAGTGGCCAGTGAGAGAAGAACAAGATATGAGTTTCCAATAAAGTGGCCAATGAGGAAGGACAAGATGGGCGTTTCCAATAAAGTGGCCAGTAAGGGAAGAACAAGATATGAGTTTCCAATAATGTGGCCAATGAGGAAGAACAAGATGTGTTTCAAATAAAGTGGCCAATGAGGGAAGGACAAAATAGGAGTTTCCAATAAAGTGGCCAATGAGGGAAGGACAAGATATGAGTTTCTGATAAAGTGACTAGTGATGGAAGCGCAAGGTATGAACTTCAGATAACTTGACCAGTGATGGGAAAACAAGGTTTGCAAGTGCTTGTAAATAATTTTCCACCCAAACCCAAAAACAGGTTTATGGGGTCGTCATCAGCTCTTGCATGATGAGCTGCTTTTTTCCCCAATAGAATGATGCTCCAGGAAATGGCAGAACACTTTCGGTAACTTAGATCTTTTCCCTGAGTGCTTATTCCATTGTGGGCTTTATGAATATGTCATCAATGTGCTATGAAGCCAGACATCTCTTAAACCCGTACCCCTCGCCCTCCTGCTCGTCTTTTCAATACGTACTTGCCGTCTCTGCTCCTTCACTTCAGCTAGGCCAAGGACTCTTTGAAAAGATGAAATCAGCAACATACCTAAAATAGGCTGCCTTCCCTTGCTGCCTTTTTTTTTACTCTGTGTTCCTTCACTTGCTCTCTCCGAACAACTGTGGAGAGACATCAGTTTGGGCAAGAGGTGGAATTTGGCTTTTATAAATAGTCTACACAGCTGTGCTGCCGCAAAACTCTCCGGCAGCTGCTTTATTAATTATTGTTTGCGAGCGTGGCCGGCATAAAACTGCAATGTGTCAGTTTGTCAGGATTGCGTCCGCAAGGAATGCTCTTAGTCTGCTGATTGGAACGTTTTCGGCTGGCCTTGGGGATTTTGGCGATGTGGTGCATCAGATGAAGGCACTGATGAAAGTGTTATGCAATAAGAGCAAAAGGAATGTTGCTTTCTTTTGTAATATCTACTGAAACTCCAAAAAGAAAGTAGACACTCAGAAATAAAGGTTCCTAAATGGTGCTTGGCGTCAACGGTTTTAAGAAAAGCCTTTAATTGGTGTAGAACAAGGTGGCTCAAAGTGTAGAGGCTTCTTGATATTGAACGTGGAAGCTTTAATTCATCTTCAAAGAAACATACCATCATTGCATAGATCCCCCTTTGGTACAGGGAGCAGTAGGACGTTAGGTGGCTTGCTCTTGGGATGCTGGCTGGTTCTGGGATTCAAACCCCCTTCAGTCAACAATAGGCCATGGCTGCCCCATTGAACCCTTGAGTCGAAGTTGACCAGGTTCACATTCCAACCAAAGCAGGAGAACATTTAATTTATTGCTTCAGTCAATTATACCAGAGCTCATAGGGAAAAAGACCCATTCCATTGCGGGACATACACACCAACACAATCATGCAACCACCTTGTCTTTGGATTGTGGGAAGAAACTGGAGGTTCAGGCACAAACCCATGCAAAACTGTGGAGAACTTCCTGGCTTCCCATCAAGGAATCAAACCTAGGAGGCTCTTGTTGTGAGGTGATACCCCAACATCCTGCACCAGAAAGGACATCGGACATTCCTGGTATAGAGTATAGGACAGTCGTCACCAATCCTTGCAATGATCTAGCCAATAAAAAGCTCTGTAGGAGTTAATTTGCTAGAGCAGCTGTAACAAATATGGAATTTGACTCTAAGGAAATTGATCTCCATGATCATTGATGGTGACTCACCCATAACTAATTCAGGACTCACCTCAGACTCAAGAGACTTGACTAGTGCTGGTATCTCTGAGAATCAGGACTCAGCTCAGACTCACACCAAAGAAACCCAGACTCAGTACAGCTCACGCCGTAAGGACAAAGAATTTGGCATCTGACTCGTAGCCATGGAGTCAAGAGTTGCCTCATGGTCCCCAAGGTCTAAGGCTTGACTTGGACTCACCTCAGGCAACCAAGGCTTCATATAGACACTAGGGCTAGGGTCCTTAACTTTGACACTTGCCCCAGAGACTCAACTTGGGCTTGTATCTCATCCAAACTTCTTTTAGCCAAAAACTAATGGAATGGTCTCATTTTCCATGGTTTCCCTTTTTACAATTTCCGTTTCTTTTAAATGTTGGCATGGAGTAAGATAGAGGAACCTGGTCAATGGGACAAGCACATTTTTCAATATTACCCAGAACTGGCACAATTTAGTGCCATGTGGATTGCTTTGGATTCTGATTTATATATCTTTAAAGAAGAGGGCTTCACATATTTTTTTGGGGGTTCACACTTCAAAGAGCGACCCTTTATGATAATGGACTCTCTGTCGTTGATGGATAAGGGTCAGGCCTTGTTGCTAACAGCCCCATATTAATGGACCATTTTCATACAATTGCATAATTTCCTCAAATGTGCTATAGATGGAGATAGATTACAATTCATGACTCTTTGGATCTTGCCGCCAACCTTTACTTGCAACTCCAAGCAAAACACTTCCACACTCACACATGCACTGCAGAAATATCCTGGCAACTGAACACATCTTTAATGTGGGCAATACATCTAGTAATATTTTTCTTTATATTATTATTGAATTTGTTTCTAGATATTCCATCCCATTTTGAGTAATCGTATCTAGTGAAATGATGTCAAGATTCTGTCAGAGCATTTGCTTCTTTCAAGTAAAATTATCTGCCAGTGTATTGAATTTTTTTTACCCAATAGGATTATTTTGAGAGAAATCAGTTGAACAATCTCATAATAACAATATTATAGTGGGAATATTTTTTAAGCCTGTATCTGAAGAGGAATCCCACCAAATTCTGCATAATTATAGGGTTTAGATATAAGCAGTCATTGAGAGTGGTCATTCATACAGACACTTACTGGGTTTATGAGTTGTTCACAGTGGCGGTGAATGGAACCAGACGTCTTAAGAGCCTCTAATACCGGATGCTGTGAGGCAATTTTCCCATCATCAACATCTCTCTCTCTC
>JBBIGC010000082.1:7988447-8003472 GCA_037576955.1 Lepidarchus adonis | reverse complement strand
CCTGCAAGTGCTCACATACATATACACCCCCACAGGAAAAACTGCCAACGTCGTCTATAAAGAAGTGCTGTAAGCCGCCCCCCATCAGTTTTGCGTTCCGGAAATAAAGTTTTCTATTCTGCCTTTTTACACCAAGTTTTCCCTTTATTTGGATGACCGCCACCATTCCTGCTTTGTTCCTTTACTTACAAATCCTGCTGTTACCATGAATTCCAAGTTCCACATTTCCCCCTTCTCTGGGTACTATCCTTTCCAAGCAACACCGGGTTCCCTGCTAGTTCCATATAACCACTCAGGCTACATGTAGGTTTACCGGTGGGTGTGGATAGTAAATAAAATGACTATTTGCTTTACAATCCCTCTGGTTCCATTCGCCGCCACTATAAAATCGTTTCTCTGTATTGAACCATTTCAAGCCATTAGACCATTGTGAATGACTTTGCTTATATCTCAACTATTTAATTATTTGGTCAATTTGAAAAATCTGTGGAATTCCCCTTTAAGATGCTTTCAGATGCCAAGATATCATTTTCTGCAGTGATACAGACTCTCTCCTTGTCTCCTCCATGTCTCTCTTCTCACTTGTAACAGTGTGTTGCTGAGGCATGTCCAGGCTTGCCGGGGCATAAACCCTTCCCTGTTTTCCTTCTTGGAATGGTTTCCAGTGAGTGACGAGTGGCTCCCCCTCCTAGTGCCCCTCTCATGTGTGTGCATGTCCTCTTCTCTGAGCCCCCAAGACCCTCTCACAGCTGTTTTGGCCCTGTATGTTGTTTGTGATTTGTGGGAAAATAAAAAACGTGTTGACGCTTCGTAATGCAGCAATCTGATAGTGAGTGAAGGTTATATAGTTTGTTTTGTCCAAAATAAGATTTCGGCCAAATGCACAAATCCAAAATCTGTATCGTGTACTAGTCAGAATAGTATTTTCCCCATACCATTTGTGTACTGTGCAAAATATGCCATATTTGGCATGTGAAATCAGCTCATATCTAACGGATATATTTAATATTTCTCATTTAGAGACTGTTGTGATACTATTATAATTTGACTTTTAACATGATTTTATAATTAGAACATTTGGTTCGTTTTGTGTGGTATTTGTGGTATAAAATGTTTAACATTATCTGCCAATACAATTAGACTAGATAAAATGATTTAAAACGAGTGATAAAGTTTTAAACAAATATCTTACAATTATAGATGTTAGATTTATTGACTAGATTTAATATGTTTATGCCAAGATATAATTTGACAATTTATTTTCAGTATATCTTCCAAAAAGAAAGAATTCTAATTGAGTTCAAAATAATGTATTTTGAATTCTGGTCAAATTGATGAAATTATGACCTGGGAAATATCAAAATCCCATCAAATTGTTGATATTGTGGCACCTTGTTTTTCTGGGCCAGAGGCAACTTCATGTCAAGCCATTCTCCCAAAACCCTGTAGACTTGCTTCCTGTTCTACCCATTGCACCTAGTTCCCCTTCACTTGCTGACCATGGGGTTCATGGGGTGTTTGGGGCTCATGTCCTCATACCACCGCCTTGGTCATGTCCCAAAGCCAGCATGGTCAGATGGAAGCAGGAGCACCCCCTCTCATAAATCTTTACAGCCGGGAGAATTATGGCCGGCTAAAGGGAAAAATGAGGCTTGAGAGTACGAGTGAACACTGTGAATAAGGGAAACCGTGAAGAATTGCACCAAGGTACTTAAGGCCACAGTGAAGTGAAGTGTGGTTTTGTGACAGCCACAAGAGCAGAGCCCAGGGGACCACTGCTGATTCAAGCCAGTAGGCTGCAGGGGTTTGCTGAAGACCCGAAATGGACTACAGGGTACTTCCAGGAAAGGCATATGGAAAGGAGTCTCTCAATAAGAGCCTGGGTAATGGAGTCTGCATCTGGACCTTGTTTTAATCACCCGGGCTGGCTTTGAACGGCAGGCAGTAGTACCTTAACTGTGTTTGCATGCGGTTTGTTGCAGAGTGGCACTGGTCCAACAGCTTGAAGTCACACACACAGCTGGGCACCATTCCCACGTTCTCGCCCAACTTCATCGCTTAGATGTAGAAACATGTCCTGTTAAAAATAAAGGTCCTAATTAGGGATTTTCAACTCCAATGACCAGCACAGTTTGTTGGTTTTCTTCCTTAACCCACCTGACATGTGTTAATTGCCAGGATTAGTATGTGTTTTTTGAGTAGGGCAATTACCAGTTGGTGATGGGCATTGGGCCTCAAGGACCAGCAATGAATACCTCTGCCCTAAAGAACCTTAAATTAAAGGATTCTTTGGAGCTGTAGTCTCCAAAACTTACATCTGAATTAAAAACCATTTAGGAATCGTTATCGAAGGAGGCAGCATCAATTTAGCTTCTGCATGGGAGGGGCATGGTTTCCCCTCACTGTTTAACTGGGCCTGTGATGTCATCTGTGGGTGGAGAAAGCGGTGGCTGCTGCTCACAGGGGGCAATCGGTACAAATGCATTCCACCTGGGGTGAAAGCCTTATCAGTGCGATAGTTCCCATTCATTGCACAGGCTCCTTCCAGTCTGCACTAATTGACGTAGTTGTTGAATCTCGTAGTTGACCATGCGGGAACCCATTGGTAAAATGGGTGAACCGGTTCTTGAGTTTAGCTTGTCCACTCCTTCCCTAAATCCCACCAGGTTTCAGCATGCACACGTCTCCAGGAACCAGGGTCCCATCTGCTAACTCTGTGCCAGCAACGTTACACTTCATTTTCTTCAAACCAACTTGGGATCACTGGACAATGTGGGCTATCTAGGAGACCCTGAATGGTGATCTGCCTGCACAGCAACTTGGAGCAAATTTGAGCCTGGCAGTACACCGGTTATGTCACCGAGGAGAACTGATTGTTATCAGCAAATGTTTTGCTTTGCAGTTTTCTTTTTACTATCTAGAAATAAACTTTCCAGGCATTCAGCACTTACCCTCAGAAAAACAACTCCACTCGCCCTCCAAAAATGTTGCCTTTTAAATTAGCTGAACGAATAATTTAATTTGACTGCTCTGGGCTGCGACGTCAGGGACAGACAGTCCCTCAACGGACCGACTGTTGCATCAGCACCAGGCTAGTCTACCACTTTTAGGAAATGAGAGGCCACCAACTCTCACTAAAACCAGACTACGTGCTTCAGCATGCTTTTCGTTCCCTCATTATTTAGCCATCTATGTCCCAGTCAGCCGCTGCTTCTCACAATCACTCTCCCAGCCCGTTCCCACATGATACTGGGAGGTCAGTGAGAACAGATGAACACTCAACCTTAAATTCGCTGCAATTAAGCTGGAGGCCATCCAACTCCACTTCCCCCCCTTCCTCCTTTTTCCTAGAATGAGCGGTTTCCTAGACAAGCTAATGCCGCTATGGGATTAGCTAATCAAGTGAAAATGCAAGGGACTGATTCATGGACGAATTCTTAGGTCACCTTGAAAACAAGCCTACCGCTGCCGAAGCAACTGAACCCTGACTCAAAAGCGCCTGAAGGAGCGAAGCTATTAGTCCACCTCGGAGCAGTTCGCATAATAAACGACAGTCATTCGTCTTATGAAATGACTACCTTGGTGATTATGGCCATTGCATATTATGCTCATTTTGTAATTGCAATTGCTTAAATAAGGAAACACCCCTCCCACCCACACACACACATTCTTGAGGTGTAGTGAAATAATGCTTAGTGAAAGATCCTTTGCACCGTCGAGCCCGGCGGCCACAGCACAATAAAAGCTGGCTCCCGTCACGTCCGTGATCATTGTTTTTCTTTTTTTTCTTCTGAAAGTTTGCTCTGCACCGGCCACACACATGCTTAGAATAATAAAAGTGTTGATGATGTGGCCTGGAAAGCCAATCCAGTGCTCAGTTGATTAAACACTGGAATTTTGCGCACTGCCCAGAAATGAGGTTAGCAAATGGGTTCGGCCATTGCCAGCTTTGAATCGCACAAAAGGAAAAGCAGAAGAACACAATGTCTACCGTGCTTTGCCGTCTCCCTGTGTGATGAATGCCGGTGTACGTCACTCCCAGTCAAATGAGCTGCACTCACGTCCAAATATGGCAGGAGTGCTGAGGTGTAGCAGCCTGGCTGAGAGTTGCAGGAGCCTTTCGGCGGCCCCATCTCTGGGCAGCTCTGCACTCTGGCTTTCTTCTTATGGAAACCCATTACAGTGGGCAGGCGCAAACAATTGAGCAAAAAAACCAACCCAAAAACATATGGACTAAGGGAACTATTTCTTACTGCATTATGCGACCTCATGCATGAACCACATGAGGGGCTGGTCCACTGCCAAACTGTGACAGGCGATCATTTGGTGGGGCTCTGATTCTCACAACATTCAAGCCTGTCATCCCTGACCCCACATAATGTTCCTGCTAATGCATTTACTGGCCGCAACATTCCCATATGTACCCCAATGCTAAGCAGGTAAATACATGTGCAGGGAAGGCTCTCGGTGCTACTTAGCCAGATGTAATGTTACATGGACGAAAATGGAACAACGGAATGCTCTTGCATACTCGTACGTGACCTTTTAATGAAATAACTCCTTGTTAGAGGGATTGGATCCTTTGAGCGAAACTGCTCTAGAGATTAAAGGTTTGCGCTCCACATAGTTTGCCAGGAATAGAATCCGTTTGATAAGCAGAATGTTTGGAATAACAATGGCTTGGATCCTGTTGATGGAGTCGAGGCCTATTATTCTTTGCCTGAAATATGATTCTGTGAAATTTACTCCATATCCCCTTGCTGAATACGAGAAAATATTTGCTGGACTGTTAGCAAGCCTCATGACGAATTCCATGCACGTGGGATCAAAGGAATTACATCATTTTTCCAGATCAGCGGAATATACATATGCCCTCACAACTATGCTTTTCGGGACGTTCATGGCTTCCATTGACTCAGGGTATTAGGAATGGAAATGTTTCCTCTCAGATCACAACAAGCTACAAACTGACTCATTCTGTTTAGTAAAATGGCCAGTCTGCTGTTAAAGTGGTCGTTGAACAGAACCCATAATTTATTCCATTGTTGACTGGACGACTTGTGAAATTACAGGCACATGAGTGAGGCCAATGCAAAGTCATTGTTCCACCAATGTGAGGCTTGAGTTTTGCAACATATGCAATACATTTTATTCCATCATGTGCAAAAAACATTCATCTCAAAAGGGAAAATATATCTACTCTAGGTTCCATCTGATTCTAATTCTCACAATGGTGTTAGTTTTGATTCAGCTGCAAATAACCCCAAAGGTCTGACGGACGGAATGACACATTAGAAAAGGTGGTTAGCAGAAGCTGACTGATAATCAGATTGAAGTTGTGATACGTTGCAGATCGATTTCCATTAAAATGTCCAAAAAAATGACAATTACTTGATTCATAACTGGAATTTGCACCTCAAAGACTTGATAGTTTCTCATGTCTGTGTTTGCTTCTTGCTTTCTGCATCTTGCAGGGCCACCTGATGTGGAGCAGGTGTGTGAGCCAAATGTTCGTACCTGGAGCCCCCACAATGGCATGGACTTGGACTTGGTGCCCCCAGCATGCCCTCTGCAGGGCTGCATGCTACAGCTGGAGTTTGCTTACCCAGTTATGGCTGAATCCCTTACCGTCTGGGTCACCTTCTGCTCCCCTGAGGAAACGGCATTACCCGGCATCCACAACATCCTGCTCCTGACTGTAGGTGGTCAAAACCTCTCTCTGGGCCCTAGCAACATTTTCTGTGACACACCGCTGACCCTCAAGCTGGATGTGATGGAGAAGATATATGGGGTGCAGTTCTTTACCATGGAGCAGCACCTGGAGATTGATGCCACCTTGCTGACCTCCAAACCAGGCTGCCCGTTGTGCCAGGACTGCGAGCCACTGCATTACCGGCTTCTTCGCCAACCTCCCTTTACTCACACTCCAAAGGGCATTGAGCTCAGCGAAACATCACGCCAATATGTGGACAGGTAAGTCGTTTCTGCTGCGTACGAATGACTTGTATTGAATGCATACCATAGTACTGGGGGATTCTTGATTCAGGTTAAGATGTAGTAGTTTTTAAACATCTGCATTTGCAGAAAAACTGTATTTGGTCCGTGTTTCATTCTCATAAAGCAGTTTTCAGGATCCAGTGAAGATGAATTAGCCTGGAACTCTACTTAATAGTGGTTAGGCCCTTGGAATCAGAAGGTGCTAGAAAGGTCCAACCCAGGTGCTACTGAGAGACCCCACCAAACTGCTTCCCTGCTGTTGATGACTGCATGTCGCTCCACATGTGCACATGTGATGGGTTAAATACAGAGGTCACATTGTGTGTGATTGCACCTACGATGACAAATAGACACTTAAGAATGATTGTCTCTAAACTCTCCACGAGGGAATTTATAGGATTTGTGCTTGGGGGGTTGTAGAAGCAGCAGTAGACGACAGCAGGCAAACGTTAACAATGTTAGAAACATGAACAGAAGAAGTACCCAATGAAAACTGCCGTGAATGAAAGAGGAATCTTCACTGGTGGCCTAGTGGTTAGGAATTCGACGTCAGATGGTTCCAGGTTCAAGTTCCAGCCCTGGTACCATTAAGGAACCACTTTTTGCGAAATCTCAAATATCATTTGAATACATAACATTGATATGACTACAAACATGCCTTGACTGGTTGCTCCCAGAAGCAGTGGAGCCTCAATGTTCTCCCCGTTGCTTTGTCCATATGGGAAACATTTCGTTGTGATTTACAGTATGTTTAAAAGAATGATGCCTTACAGCAGTACTCTTGCTACCTTTGCCTAAAGCTCTCTTTTGTTTCTGGAATCATTTTTTATCGCTACATAAATGTAAACTTTGGAGTGCGGCTCTGCAGTCTTGACTTCTTCAAGATGTTTGTGGTAATTGGCTGTTAGGAAAGCCTTTGTGTTCAGACTCACCTTTATTGCCAAAAAAGCAGTATTCAGCGCAGAATTTTATTGACTTTGGAATATTTCTTTCATCTGGTGATTTGACTGTTTCACAGCTGAATGAAAACAACATAACTCAATCACAATTAGACAGAATCTGCTTGGTAGGCAAAGTGCTTTTTTTTCTTTAAAATGGAGCCAAAGGAGGGATGCAAGCTGTATACATCCCAAACCTGGTTACTGAGGCCTGCCATTTCAAGGATGTGCTAGTTTCAGCCAGATAGCCATGGGTTTGGGCCGTCTTCTTAGGCTTAACATCATCTCCACTTAAGGCCAGGGTCTGGGTCTCTGCTCAACCTTGGAGCACTGTGTTTGGATCTCATTCATGCAGAAAAAGGCCTTGAGGAGTGAATCCAGTAGAAACAACACCCTGTTCAAACTTGAATTCTGATTCATATTAGAAACGGATGGGATTTCTACTCTGGTCAAGGCTTCAGTGCTGGCCACTTGAGGACTCAATCAGTTTGGGAAAATGAAGGTTTAACTTACTAAATTGACAATACTGCTTTTACCTCACATGTCTCCTGACCTACAGCATTGATTAGTTTTGTCACTAATGATTAGTTGTGATCCCTATCAGAAGAATCGTTTTTAATGGGTGGTTGTTATTGCTGATAAATAGCCCAGAACAACGTTTCTTCGAATAGTGGATATCCGAAGAGTGAGACTAGCCAGTTGGCTAACATGCGCTTTTGTAATGACCCACATCATGAAATCACAGAGGGCTACATAAGACCGCAACGATGAAAAGCCTCAGCATCTAAACCACTGACGATCTGTTTTTCTTTCTTCATACTGTCGGCAAGCAATACATTATCTCTTATGTCTGCAACAAATGTATTCCTTGGTAAAACAAACATTCCTGTTCAAATTACTCAAGCCATGACACCATTTGGCAAAGTGAACTTTCGATGTTCTTCCGAAAGAACCGACCCATTAGATGAAGGTCATTTCAACTGTGAGCTGAAGCTTCAAGACAGGGGAACAAATCAATGAGGGCGAGTGACCCATGGGGTGTTTGACCTCAGCCTTCAGAAACCTCTGTCCCATCTGCTAATCCTCTTCCTGACCTACCTCTCTTTGCTGCTTAGCCTTCAAAGGGCTCAATTGCCTGAGTTGATGGGACCTCCCACCCAGGACAATCTCCCCAATTCCTTCAGATATTCTCATTTGGTTTATTCCGCCACCACTTGCGTGTCAATTCTAACAATGTTAGGCATTGGGATGAAGACACTTTTCTACGTCCTTTCAACAGGACAGATGTATTTATTAGATGTTAGAAATACACAAACTGCATATTGTACAATCAATATCCCAGGAGAAGGTAATAAATAAAATCCAGACTGTTACTGAGCCATAAACACATCAGCGAAGCCGTTTGGAGAACAAACTGTTTTTAAGGATTTTTGTCAAGACGTCGCTGCCAAAACAGATATGCAGTAAGGAAATCAAACATCCGTCATCTCTTCTCTCTATGACCTTAAGCAGAAGGGGGTTAATCCACACTTGATGGTGGACTGGACAGCTTTGATCTCAGATCTGGGACTAAGGATATTGAAGTAGACACAGTGCCCTTAGTGCTTCGCTTAGGGTCAACCTCAAAGATTTGTTCATAACCGAGAAAAGTAGAGAAGGTTGGATACCAGGTCCCTGCTGAGAAGGTCAGAGACAGGATCAGAGTCATTGAACATATTGTAATGTTGCATAAAAAGAGGTGTTCCCAAATGACTGGAAGCTTATTTGTTTGTGATATACATCAGGGCTGTGTGTCGTCGATGGAATAAAACCTCCCTGACCTCTACCAGGATTTGGTGGTTCTCCTGATCTCTACGACAAAAAAACCTTTTATCTTCACCTTACTTTCAGAAAGAGCGGCCTTTAAGTCCCGGCCTTGCATAATATCCCTAAGTCAAACCACATTTCCAGGGCGGCAGATGTGCATGGGCTGTCTCACACTGCTTGGTTGCACCATCAAGCTCTCCTCCTTCCTTTCTAGGAACTGTCAAGTGGATTTCCATCAGAGCTCCGTTTGGCTATGGGAGAATGCCGAGGATGAGATTGGGGTTTGGAGTGGAGTATTTGGGATCGAATGCAGGGCGGACAAAGTGAGACTATGTCCTCCACCATGTCAGTTTGCCCTGACCCATGTCTCTGAGCGACGTCACCCAGACGTCATAGTCGACCACAGTAATCCCTGTTTACCGAAGACCATACGGGCCAGATTATGGAAACCTTGGAGTTCCCCTCCCTGGTAACATTTCAGCTGCAAGGCCGAGTTGATCCCCTTCACTGTGTTGGGCAACTGATGGATTAGGCAAAAAAGTCCTTTACCGACTATTTATCATTGACAGTACGTGCACAACCTCACAATGCATCATGGACGACTTAATAGTCAACGTGAAACGTTGAATTTGTCCACCGCTCCTGCAGTACAGCACATTTCTTTGTCAGTCATTGAGGTGATGCTGTTTTGAAGCTACAATGGTCGGAATCCAAGCAGCAGTTATTGTGATCTGTCCAAAAAATGCCCTCAACCTTGACCGCGCTGTCACTAATAACAGTTACACTATTGTTTTCGTCTGAGAAGCCTCACTGGATGAAATTACTCAAATGGCTATCATTTCTGCTGTTGTTCTACTCATAAGTGCTGATTGTTTTTTCCAGGACAGTATCAGATCTCCATAACAATGGCCTAAAAGTATTTCAGCTTATCAAGTACTATCATATTATCAATGTAGCTCGAGTGTCTTGTATTTGTACTCTGCTCTACTCTCTTCGTAAGTTTTCAGGGTCAGGGTGGAATTATGGGAAGTAGTACCCGGCGAGAATGCAAACAGATAGGACCATACATTTCTTATGCCACAATATATCATCTACATCTCTATAGTATTGACTTTGAAACAATGTCAAGCACTTTTGCAGCTTTCACTCTCTCTCTCTCCCTTCCTTGCTCTCTTTCTGGCTCTCTCACTCTTCTTTTTTTGCTCTCTCAAGCCTTGCTCCGACATAAGCGCCCTAAGTGCTCCACTTACCCATGACTCATAGGTGCAAACAGATTGTACCATCACACTTAAAGCACTGCCAGCATATGAACGATGGGCTGTAAGCGCGGTTCCAATGACGTGTTAACTCATTTCATGCCATGTCATCAACATATATTTATGCATTAAGTGCATCGACGAGCCCATCGACTTGTCATTTAGAGCCTGTGAAATGGTTTCGCACAAATGACTTCATATGACACATCATCGAGTCCACTGGTTTGGAGCTGTTGAGTGCGCGATAGCAAACCGCTGCTAATAGAATACAGATGAAACTGCATGGTGTGGACATTGATCAGCAGAGGAAGATGACATGCTTTAAGCTGCTGGAGACTGTTGGTGACATCCAGATTGGATTCCACTGCGGCTGCGTGTTCTTATCTTACAATGAAATTCAAAAATACTGTTCAAATGAGACATGTTTGGAGGTCAGAGATCACATGGAGGTACATTTTACTGTTCAGGCTTTTGATTCTGTTGGCGTTATGATCTTTTAATTTTAATTAATTTGTCAGAATCACTTGGTGTTCCCTAGGCCAGCGGTCGCCAACCTTTTTCGCGCCACGGACCGGTTTAATGTCAGACAATATTTTCGCAGACTGGCATTTAAGGTGTCGCGGATTAAAACAACAAAATAAAATGATACGACCAACACAAAAACTGTGATATTTTATAAATATAATAATAAATGTGAATCCACTGTGTAATTATGTAACTTTATTAGCAGCGACTTTCTGAAATGTGCTAACAACTTTGAGAGTAACATCGTCCTCGGTCCCTTACGCGCTCTGGTCACTATGGTAACGTGTAAAATAGTTTTCAGTGCTGTTGTGGCGATGTCAGGGTTTTCTGCCATGACTTTCATCCAGAATATTGGCATAGTTCATGTCTCCAACATACTTAGATTTTTATTTATTTATTTATTTTTAAAGTTACATTTTTTGACTGGCCCATGACCTGGTACGAAGTGCTCCACAGCCCGATACCTGTCCGCGGCCCATTGGTTAGAGACCACTTCCCTAGGCAATGGCCTCTATTGGCAAGATGACATCATATTTCAAATCCGCTCAGGAATCTCTCTGCTCAGGAATTGGCATGGCCTCTCACTTGAGGATCTATAGTAGGGGTGGGTGACTCCAGCTTTCATTTGTAGCTCCCTCAAACACTCACTAAACCTGGCAGGTAGCAGCTGTGTTTGAGCAGGGGTGCCACCATACTGTGCTGGACACTGACCCTGGACTGGAGCTGATTTATGGGATGCATTGGACAATGTAGTCTGATCCATGGAGGCCCCACCTCACAACTAACAGGATTTAAAAGTTCTACTGTTAACATCTTGGCATCAGATACCACAACACACCTTCAGAAGTCTTGAGGAGCCCATGCTTCAACTAGCTGAGGTTTTGGTTGCACGGTTGATCTACACAATAGTATTCAGGTGGTTTTAATGTGATCAATGCACCATTCTCACTGTACCTCTCATGTATGGTTTGGCTGGTGCAGGTTATTTTATGTTTGAGGTGCTTGCCTCCATCTGGCCACTGTAAGCAATGAACTGAAATCTCATTGACTGACTTTATCTTCTTTCGATACAATTGATAACTGGTTTCAAAAAGCAGTTGCTAGTAGCTCAAGCTTTAGTTAATTGGGCAAAACATTTCAAAGCCCCTTCCTCCCAAAGTCCAAAGACCTAAAGTTGACCCTCAGTGTAAATGTGTCTATGTGTGTGCCAAGTGATGAACTGGTGGCATTTTAGGTCTGAGATAGGCTCCAACACCCCCCGCCAACCCTCCAGCACCTCCTCGGTGAAGATAAGCATCTTACATAATGCATGGGTGCATTTCCTGATGCGTGTTTAGGGTTGCACGGCAGCCTGAACATTTGCTGAAAACTGCAGATCCATTGCCTTCTGCTGAAATGGCTGAAATGGGGCATTTCTCATGCGTTAAGCATATACATGTAGAACAAAGTGCTGCGCACTGGTAATTACCAATAATCATTCAATTTTCCCATTCATTAGGGAGTAACACGTCAGCCTCTGATTTATTGTGCTCCCCTCGGAAATACTAAACCCACCAGGACGTCCAGGATGGCGTCAGACCCGCCTGACGTATACTCGGAGGTATATTTACGTTTATAGCTCAGGCTTCTGATATTGGCTAGAGCTGAATGACACTTTTTTTCCAGGTCACCCCCATCAGCAAGGCAGCCGTCCATTGGGATCCACTGAAAGCCTTTGAGCGAAATATTCTGGCTAGAAGGCCAAGATCCCCGCAATGTTCAGCCTTTGCGCTGGTCTCAGGTTTTCCCTATTAAATACTTGCACGACAAAGGTGCTCTTCATGCTCAGAGGCCCGGGGCCTGCTTTATATGCCAGTTATTGTCTCTGGCGGTGCAGTATCTGCTCAGCTTCTCCTGACACTATTTGAAAAATCTGTTTTCGTTCCCTTTCTGCCCCCACATTTTTTCTCTTTTTTTGTTTTGTTTTGTTTAGTTTAACAACCGTGTTCTTCCTTTTACTTCTCTTCATCTGTTGAAAGCACTCTCTCATTTCTTTTCCCCTTCCAACGCTGGGGAGCTTTCATGTTGTCGGGCCCGAGAGTGCTTGTTGTTCTTGGCAGGTGACGTGAAGGAAAGCCTCATGTGAACCTCGGCTCTGGTATGAGGGCCAGTGTGAAAATCAGAAGAAGTTTGTGACATACAGGACTGAGAGAGAGACAGAGACAGACAGACAGGGTCCTAATACTTGGCCAGGCTAGTATAGTTCCAGAAAGTAACCGTCTGGTATAGTACATGCTGCGCGGCTTTCCTCAGGACTTCGCCTTCATGTCTGTGGTGAGTGTCCAGAGGCACATTAGGGGGTGAACTCTATGAACTGGAGCTCATATTATGGTATTTTCCACTATATGCTTGATGTATGTGTGTCTTAGTGTTTAAGATCGTTGTCAAGGTGCACCACTGGTTCAACTTCCACTTTTGGACAGATAATCTCACATTATGTGACCTGATGCAGCAAAGCAACCCCAAACCCTGACATTTCCACCACCATGCTTCATAGTTTTAGGGTTCTGATTCTGAAAAGCTGGTCAATCGGCCTAAAATTAGAGCAACTTTTCTTATAAAGCTTATAAAAACCCAATGCAATATTTTCATTATGTAAGGTATTGTGGTTTAGAGTGAACTCCATGATGTTTTTGCAGTCAGTTGTTACAAAAAGTTGTCCTTCCGTTTAAACATGCTTTGCATTAATACCACATTTACTCTACCTAGCACAGATGAGGGACTTCAAGAAGCTGCACTGGTTGAAAAGCTGCTGTGTCCGATTTGTCTAGTTCAGGCATCGTGGTTATACTCAATATGATATGACTTACATCACGGGACAATTTCATGCTGGTCATCACTTCCAGCATACCTCCCACAGCTTGTCCCCAGTGTGGACAGTGGGGAAGCAAGTAAGAGTGAGAGAGAGAGAGAGAGTTGGCACTCAGGCTTTGTGTTGGTTTGCCTGCTCTTGTTGCTGACAGTGTCAGGTCTCCCCAGACTTTTGTCTTCCAAAGCCTACACTCGTTCAATTAAATGCGCCACTTGAGAAGATGGTTTGAGTTTGCTCCGGCCCTGCCAAGAGCCGGGAACAGTGTGTAATATGCGCTGGAACTGCCAGAGCTGCGCTCGCATTTTGTCGCGTTAATCAAGACTGGAGCTGTTTCACAGGACATTAAGCAGGTTTTATAGCACAATTCCGTTCTCTTCTTTGACAAGATGTGGATATTTTTCATGCTCAGATGTGTCATGTTAATTGTGTTGAGAGAAGCAGTGTGTGCACGTGAAGACAAGTATCTGGATGAACTTGACTCAGGCTGGGCTGTCTCTCGCTTTGTCTTAGAGAGGACTGCACGCTCCTCGTGATTTATCGGACCTAATTCTCCGGTGAAATGGACTAACAGCATACTGTATATGCTACTGAAGCTTGTATTGCTTGTAGGGCCAGTTTCCCAGATCTCGATTAGGCTTTCACCTAGACTAAGAGGAATGTACTCTGGAATTTAGTCCAAGTGGTTCTTGGTGTTGTGACAAAATTTTGGGTGAAAATTTTCTGGTTGAATTTTTGGGAAAGAGACGAACTATTTGCTGCCAGGGGGAAGTAAAGTTCGGCTAAATTGAGGTGTGTGTGAACAGAATTTACTTCTCGATGGGAGAAGGAGGCAGATGAATGGAAAGCCAGGTGGAATTTTGTTTACTCACCAGATTATTATCCAATAAGGTTGGGATTGGTGGAAAATATTTTCATCATGGGGAACTGCAGAAAAAATATTTAGGGAGGTGGAGGGGTGGGGGCATGAGGATAAAAGTGTGGCAGTCCTGACTGATGAAAAAAAGAATGACCTAATTTCAAATTTCATCCTGTTTGGCTCATTCATGCTGAGCTTGTAAAGAGTGTTGCCCGGATGGTTGTATGAATGAGGTGCATCATAGGGCAGCCAATCAGAGCATGAGCCAATTAAAGGCATATCTTCTATTAGCCTCTTATTGACGCCCATTTCCAATAAATGCCAGGATGAAGAGATGTCGAGACAAATAGACATTTCTCCAATAATCTCCAATGACCCACAGCACTTTCCGTACATGAATACTCTTTTCATTCCACCTGGGCTCCGCCCTCCTGCAGTGAATCATACTTGAAGTATCTTTTCGTATCAAAAATGTTTTGTCGCCGGATGCTATCGAGGAAAGGAGAAAGTCTAATAGTCACCATGTGGGGCAAAATGTACAGAAAGAAATTTCGTAGTGTGAGCGATGGGAAGGAAACGGTCATTAAATTTAGCATTCGAACTCGAACATACGCAAAAGAACATTCAGGCAAAGAGGCTGCACGACATTACCATACGTGTTTTATGATAATACTGGATACTGCTTTAATAATACCGTGTACTGCTTTAATAATACCGTGTACTGCTTTAATAATACTGTATACTGCTTTAATAATACCGTATACTGCTTTAATAATACCGTATACTGCTTTAATAA
>JBBIGC010000082.1:7977413-7987799 GCA_037576955.1 Lepidarchus adonis | reverse complement strand
ACAGTATACTGCTTTAATAATATTGTATGCTGCTTTAAAAATACTGTACTGCTGTACTGAACATTTCATTAAATTCTGAAATGTTTACCTGGTGTTGTTGACTACATTTTGTGGCCATAAATACCCATCACCATTCTGTCTGCGAATAATAGCCCGTCTCCATAATAATAGCCGGCCCCCTTTACCGCCGGGCCATCCAAATAATTTTTTGAGTAAACTTCAGGACCTTTATTGGAAGATATACGGTATTTGTCACTGTGAACACACCATCTCCACAACAAAACATGACTTCTGCATTTAATCCAACACTCGTGCAGCCAACTACAGCGCCTGGGGTGCAATGAAGTGAGGTGGTACCCTGCTGGTGCCCAGGTCAGGATTTCAACCTGTGACCTTCCAGTTGCAAGGGCAAGGTCCACATCTACCCATAAGTTATGACTTTTTTGCAGTTTTTGCTGTAGAAATGGGATGTTATGGGAAAAAATTGAAATACAAGAGGATATGTGCCCTATTTCTATAATGCACCACTATATGTGATGCCACGTTGGCAGATTTATTAGCACTTTCTCCTTACAGCAAGAAGGTCCTGGATTCGTTCCCCGAATCGGTGCCGTTATATTTGAAGTGTGTTTGTGTGGGATTGTAGGTTGACTGGCTACTCTAAATTGCCCATAGGTGTGAGTGTGTGTGAATAATAGTCTCTGTGGTGCCCTGTGATGGGCCGGCCTCCTGTCCAGGCTGTTCCCTGCCTTGTGCCCGTAGTCAGCCGGGACCGGCTCCGACCTCCCCGCAACCCGAAGTGGATGAGAATGTGAATTCACCTTTATTCTTGTGTGTTCGAAGGCTGTACATGTATATGTGCCTCATTTTGGCAATTACCGAAGTGCAGGCTTGTTTGAAAGGAAAAAAGAAAAGACATGGAACACTTTTCATTAAAAAAGAAAAACACCAAACAGGTTTCCTGCAATAAATCCTTTGACACATTTGAACACACAAGCGTCTAGTTATGTGCAGATACTATATGTGTGGGTTTGTGTGCATGTGCATGCTTATATGCTTCTATATGTGTGTGTGTGTGTGTGTGTGTGTTTTCCTCTCATTTCATTTTATGAGACTTTCACTGTTGCTGTTTTAGTGATTTTCTCTCCTCCTCGGCCCAGAACGGACACAAACAACCGCGTAAAACTCCGCCTTTGTCATTCATCTTTACGTGCTAATTTGAATGATTTGTTTAGCGTCTTATTAAATGTTACTGCTTCCCTGCCCATTACTCCAAGCACCTTATAACTCTGCTGACGGCAGCACCAAAAAAAAACTTGCCCTCAAGTGAACCTGCAGTGTTTGCAATAGCAGCCGCCGGTGCCCGAGCGCCCCGGTAATTTGACTGCATCGTTTTGTTAATCAGCAGAGAAGGGCTTGTGTTTCCCCTGGGGAAGACGGCCAACGCAAATGCAAATAACGAGGCCTTTGTATGTTTTTTCCCCCTTTCTCATTCTCTCAGTCTTTTCATTGGGGCCGGTGTGCATGCGTACATGTGTGTGCCTGCTTGTGTAGTGTAATGGATGGGTACATTAAGGAACCAGAGCTGTATGGCAGTAGGAGCAGCGTGGTGGGTGGCATGCGTTTGCGTGTATGTCTGTAGGGTTGGAGGGTATTTGTCAGGCTTAATGTGCATTTAGAAATGAGCACTACTTGATGGTCTGAGTATCACTCACTGCTTAATCCCAGCATGCGTCTCCATCCATAATTCTTGTGGACTGACCTCGTGCTCTTCCTGGCCTTCGGTGATGTATACCAGCATCTTCTGTCCCTTCTCAGGGCAAACTGAGACTCTAACTCCGGTTCTATCAGAGGCAGCATCGGGGTCAGACCAGCCTAAGTGAGCCTTGGATGCCCATGACTCTGTCAACAATTCACAATACATAATACCTACTGCAGACCTGCAACACTCCACAAGACCTGCTGTTCTGGAGATGCTCAGATCCTCACGCTCCTGCTTCCAGTTCATCAACTTCAAGAGCTGATCCACCAAAATGTCAGCCCCAGATAAAGCTCTAAAGCAGCACAGTTTGGTGATTTCCCAGATGAACTGTTATTTGCCAGGTGTAGTGAGTGTGTTTGGGGAGGGGAACTACCCAGCTACTGGACACTGGCCCTCCAGGACCAAATTTGGGCGCCCCTGCTCTAAAGTTTGATGCAGAGCAGTGGAAGAAGGAAATGCCTGAATGATCACGCCTGCAAACCAGTGGTGGCTGCTAGTCTTTCAAACAGGAGAAGCTCATTTTAGGTCTTCATCATACAATTCGATATGTTATTCTGAGGTTTCATCAAGAGGCCAACAGTATATGTTTTCCAGCCAGTTCACCTTGTTCACCTTGTTAGTATTTGCACCGTCTGCCATTATGTACAGCTTGCTAACTGCTAATCTCCGTCCACGAGCAACTCTGATGATTTGAATGGAAAAACGAACTTTAGGAAGCTGAAACAAGCAAATTCAAAAATGTTAATTTAAAGTATGATGTATACAAACAGAAATAGTTTATATTATCAGCCAATAACACACAACATGCAACAGTTAGTCTCACAACTTCACTTGCAAATCTGCATGGAACTGAGCTGTAAATCGATGTAACACTGGTGAACATAAAAAATCCTGCCAATAAAAAGAGGGTTCCGCCCTTTAGACAGCTTGTCCAATCAGCATTCATCAGCCCAGCATCCTGCTCCGCCCACTGCTCCATTGACTCCCATAGACACTGATCTTTCCTGGAAGTGATTTCACTGCATTTATCCAACAACCGTTCAGCTTCTCTTCAGTAAAAAAAAAGCTGCTTCATAGAATCCAGTGAAGCTTCAACACGTGTTAATGCACTTTGCTGCCACGGAAATGTACGAGAAATAAATTGCATCAGACAATCTACGATAAATAGATGAATATGAATGAGTAAAATAAATATGACGGTGTATATTTTAGCATCTATTTTCTGACATATTAGAGGAAGCAGAGCTTCTCTTGTAGTTTTAGAGCAGTCGCCACTGCTGCAAACGTTGCTGATCTCAGGTACTGTTTGGTTTACCGTAGGAAATCCTGTTATCAATGAAAGCTGAGGAGGAATGTAAAATGAAGGCAGCTTTGTCATTGCTGCTGCTGCTGCTACTGTAATGCAGTGTGTCTACAATTATAGATACAAGTAACCACATAAGATAAGCACATATTGTGTTGCTTAAATTTCCTCTGCTTATGGCCTTTCCATAGTTCCTAGGAATCCATCTCCAAGTGTACCGACTCCCCTCGAAACATCCACGCTTGCACGCACTGGTATTGAGCTATGTGGCCTGGATGTTTTCTCTGCCGATGCACGTCTTGTTTTTGGCCCGCATGCCGCAGATTGGGTTACCGGTTTGTGGGATCCTGGGCCATAACCGCACGCCAGCTATTTGTTTGTGTCTGAGTGTCCACAGTGGGAAGCGGAAAGAGAGGTGCCTGGCCCCCCGCGCCATAGTCGTCCACGCCACCCTGACGGCCCGACTCTTTGTTTGAGTCCAAACTCTTACCGAGTGGTCCCGAGCAATATCGGTTACAATACCACAAGAATACAGGGGGGTGTAAAAGAACAGCCTGTACCCAGTGTCTTGCTTGGTTCAGCTTTGGTTGTAAGAGTGATATCTAATTAGGAATGCTAAGCAGGGGTGGGTATACAACTGAAAGGTCTACAAGTGTTGGAGTTCTGCAACTGTAGGAATAGTTCAATTACATACAAGCAATCAAAAGGTGAAATAGGTGTTTATTTAAAAGGTAATGTTATCTTAAGCCAAGTTTGAGATTTTGCTAACTCAGGACATAAAGTAGTAGCAGCAGTTTTAGGAGTCTCGTAACCATGCCAGGCTGCATCACTGGTAACGATGGCAGGCTTGGTGGTTAGGAACTTGCCCTTGTGAGCCAAGGGTTGCAGGTTCAAGTCCCAGCAACTGATGTAAGCAAGGTACCATCCCAATTCGCTTTTCCCTGGTTGCTGCTCCACTAGGCCACCACATCCCAAAGAGTCCCAGATATGCTTTGTCACATGGACAAGTAAATTCAATTTGTATAATGTTTTTTATGACAGGTGTTGTCACCAGGCAGCTTTACAGACTCTAGCTCCAAGCCCCAACTGAGCAAACCAAAGGCGACAGAGGGAAGGAAATAAACCTTGGGAACAGTTCTAGGGAACAGTAGACAGAGTAAGAAACCCTTAGCAGGAATGAGTGGGCTCTGGTAAACTTTAAACCAGAAGTAGGGTTTCAAGGTGTTCCTGCCAGCTGGACGTGGACGGAGCACAGGGATCTTCAGGGATGCAGGTCTGGTAGTTGAGAGGGCATGGATTGCCGTGTTACTCCAAAACGTCAAAAGAGTCTGCTACTGTACAAAGGAAAGAAACACTCTTAAATGTTCAATTGCATAGCTTCCATCACTTCCTCCCGTCTCTCAGATGTGGGCTGTTTTATATCTGTGAGCATATAACTGATTTCAGATAAGCTTCAAGAGCCTGACACTGAGATTCACAGGCACGGCAACGGTAATGAGTCATTGTGGCCTGCGAGTGATGGCTAGCAAAAGGAGGTCTAAACAGGGTTTCGACCAACACGAGGATGTCATTGATATTGCTTTGGAAAATGAATGAGTTTGAGAACCACATCGTATTTTGAGTTTATGGCTATGCCTTTTGGGTTGAGCTGTGCAACCATGGTTCCTTCATGAAGTTACAGGCTTCAGATTGGACAGATTGTAACGGCACGCCATATTTTTCTATTTAGGGACGTGCAGAATGGGGTGGTATACACGTACCAGGTCCAAACCCTGTCCAGATGGGGCGAGAGCGAACCATCCCCTCCGCTCACTCACCGCCTTGGAGCTCCATACTGTGGAGACGGAATCATCCAAAGGTACGTTTGCAGATCTTTGATTTCACCGACCTCATGATGACCGCAAAAATGTTTAATAAGAGGCTATTGAAATAACATTAGATTTGGTTTACAGTGTTGCTCTACACCAGCGGTCCCCAACCTTTTTTGTGCCATGGAGCGGTTATGTCAGATAATATTTTCACAGTGTCGCGGATAAATACGGCAAAATAAAATGATATGACAACTCAAAAACGGTGGTATTTTGTAAATATAATAATAAACGTTAATCCACTGTGTAATTATGTAACTTTATTAGCAGCGTCCTCTTGAAATGCGGCAATAACGTCCTCCTCTCTGCCGCTTATGCGCTCTGGTCACTATGGTAATGTGTAAACATTCCATTCAAAATAAGTTTTCAATGTTGTTGTGGCGATCGCAGGGTCTTCTGCCATGACTTTTATCTAGAATACCTGCAAAGTTGAGTCTCGAACATATTTAGATGCTACGGGTCAAGATAGTTTTTTTTAAAAAGGCCCGGTACCAGTTCGTGGTCCAGGGGTTGGGGTTCTACACTACACTAATCATCCATAACATCAACACAGCTGACAGGTGAACTGAGGAACATTGACACTAGTTATTTCATTACAGTGGCACCTGTCAGGGGGTGGGATATATTAGGCAGTAAGTGAACAGTCAGTTCTAGAAGTTGATGCACTGGAAGCCAGAGCCACGTTAAAGGCCTTATTGTGATGGCTAGGCAGAGCATCTCCAGGTCTT
This sequence comes from Lepidarchus adonis, assembly GCA_037576955.1. Classification (NCBI taxonomy): domain Eukaryota; kingdom Metazoa; phylum Chordata; class Actinopteri; order Characiformes; family Lepidarchidae; genus Lepidarchus; species Lepidarchus adonis. The sequence continues at coordinate 7,982,138 of JBBIGC010000082.1, read as the reverse complement.
GTGGAGAGCTCCAGGTATGCAGTAGTTAGCACCTACCAAGGGAGGACAGCTGGTGGATTGGGGTCATGGGCATCCATGGCTCACTGATGCATGTGGGCAGTGTTGTCTGATCCCAGAGAGGAGCTCCTGTTGTGCAAAATGCTAATACTGACTCTGATAGAAAGGGGTCAGGCACTCAGTATAGTATTGTCAGAGCTGTTTCAGCTGAATGCAAGGGACCTGCTCACTCATTTTATATGCTTTAAACCAGGGGTCACCAACCTTTTTGAGAGCCACTTCACGGATAGTCCCTCCGGTTATCTGTAGTTATATATTATTATTCATGATTAATGATAAAGATACTCTGAGATATTCTATGTGAACTTGATCACAGTTATCAACGTCTTAGCAAAGTGGAAAACAGATATCACTATTCTACCCTTTATTTCTGTTAATCTCAACAACATTTCGGGTCTCCAAATTGTGCCGTCACCCATACAACAGTAAAAAAGAAAAATGATAAATTTTCTTTCTTTTTTTTGCCATGTTTTTGGGATAAGAAACCACATTCAGCTCCACATCTTCACTGCACCAGTGACTTTTCTCTCTGGATTGACCTAAATGTATCTAAACTTTGTTCAATAAACATGTTTTAAATGCTTATATTAATGCAAATGTGATATAGAATAATGTGTTTTTGGAACAAGTCTGCAGGCACCACATGTGGTCCTTGTGGGCACCATGTTGGTGACCCCTGCTTTAAACAATGTCCATATGTATTACTTTGTACTTACTATTGATATGCCCTCTCAGGTCCCAAGGAGAACAGTGTGATGATAAGAACTCCATGAACGGTGATGGCTGCTCCAGTCAATGCAAGAAAGAGCCTTTCTTCAACTGCATAGGTGAGGCCTTAAAGGACATAATGAAACAAATCAAAGCTCTTTGCCATCAGCATGTCTTTGCAGGTGTCACATTCTGCTTCGGGAATTGTCATGACAGATACTTCAAATGTTTGAAGTCATGACATTATCACTTCTGGGTGCAGTGTCATACGGGTGCTGAAGGCTACAACCCAATGAAGCGCACCGTCACACCTGTGTGTAGGACCTGGAATGTTAAACACAATGCAATAGTTCAAGTTCATGTCAAATCAAGGTTGTGCAGTAGTCGACGTGCCATCACCTTAATGCTTAGAACCTTAATGTTTATCCTATTTAAAAAAAAAAAGACGACAGTCAATCAAACCACATGTGGCAGACATATTGGATGCTATGCAATACATGTTGGACAGTATACCAGATGCAATGAAGAAACGAATGCAATGCTGTATTAAATGTCATTTTCGCAACTATTGTGCATAGTTGACATGCATTAAAACTATACTGGCGAATGACAGTCAAATATCTAAAGAATCCAGTTTCACAATGGCAACTGCTATTTAGCATATGCAAATTTTTTTAACTCAGTTGCCCTTTATTTGATTTGCGCTCTGTTGCCCTGACGTCTATAATACATTTGTTCTAGAAAACTGAAATAAAATATCGTCATAAACACTAGGTTGATGTTCGACCTGAAACCGCTGCTCTGAAACACCGGTTCTGTGGCCCCTTACGGATCTACCTAGGAACGTTTAAGCCATGGTGGCCTAAAAGCTTGGGCAGCGGGGGGGCGGGTTGTCTGCATATTCAATCAAGTAATATAAAACGTTAAATAAACGTATAAATAATAAAATAAATAAATAAAATACTTTTTGCCACTAAGAAAAGTTAGCAAGAGCCAATCACATTAGAGATGTGTGATGATGAGGCTTGAACACGTCTCTACCATTCACAACTGTGATGTGAGTGTTCAGGTATTTAACCCTCTCGGTACCAAGACGCATTAGATGCTACGGATTGAGATCCTAATTTAAAATAAGTCTTTTCCAAGCAGCCCGGTACAAACTGCTTCACGTCCTCGGCCCGGTACCAGTCCTCGGCCCGGTGGTTGGGGGCCCCTGGCCTAGTGGATAGAATCCTTGTGGTCGAAAGGTCCCAGGTACTCTTAATAAAGATGATGGAGTTTGTTCACATTGACAAATTAGTCTCTTTTACTGTATTCCTGACCTATTAGGCTCTAGAATTGTGCCATATTTTACGCCTGTTGAATTAATGCATAATATCTTCTCCTTATTATCACAAACATGCTACGAATACTAATTATTTTCACCCAAGAACTCGTCAAAAGCAGGATGACATCCCTGTGAAGTCTGGAAGACATTTAATTCGAAGGAACAGGCCAACAAATTCAGAACGGATGCCTTGGCACCTCGTGCTGCTTTCTACTTCATGCATAAATGAGGGCTTTCCGCTCTAGCTCCCCTTTTGTTTTAGCCTGAGGAAACTTGTGTCACGTCAAGTCTGCGGTGCCCACATACGGAAAGGCGCTGCGGACGGAGCTGGCAAACATGCTATTAACACGGTTTCTATGCAAACAGCACCTGAAAAGAGTCCTGTTGCATGATGGTCCATTTCAAGGTGTTTGCCTCGGGCGTGAACATTAGAAATGCTGTTATGTAAGTCAAATGGGCTCGACCTTACGTCTCTGGCCATATGTCACCTCTGTGACATCCTAACGGAGGATCTTGCCACAAGTCTGTCTGTGTTGCTGTGCACCTATTGCAGTGTCTGTGAAAGGCGACGTGCCAGGAGGCAGATTTTTTCCACTGTCCGCCTACTTTTAGGGGAAGAAATCACATCTGCCTGGCGGCTTGAAATATTTGTAGGTTTTGCATGGAAATTGGATGCAGAAATGGATAAATCAGCTGTGTGTCTGACAGTCTGACCAGGTGGATGGCCTTTTAAGCTTTTCTTAAGCCCTGAATGTCAGCGATACTGAAAGTATGTTTTATTATTTTATATGTAAATTTTCTAATATGATCTACAATTGAAACATTTTCATTGTATATCTGGCCTTGGGCCTGAAAACGGAAACCTTCTTTAACAATTTTACATTTGTTTGACATTAAAAAGGAGGTCTGTGTTGATACTGAACTTATTATTTATTTATTTTACTTAATGTAATTAATTTGAATGAAATTAATCTTTATTTTATTTCATGTTCTTAATTTGAATTAAATAATTATTATTTTTTAAATTATTTTAAAATGTTAATTTTTTTTTTTACTTAATATAATTAATTTTAATGGAATTAATATTGTTTTATTTAATGTTATTAATTTTAATGGAATTAAATTTTAATGTCATTTAAAACTTTAATGTAAATATTTTTTATTTATGCAATAATACACATAATACACAATAAATCCCAGGTGGTCCCGCAGTCGTACCGCCATGGCTGAGAGTCCAATACTGCACATCGGTCTTAGCTGACATAACCTGTCCTACAAGTGTGTTACACGATTTTATGATGTTGCATTAGAGGCCATTCAAAAAGATAAGGATGGAGCTTCATGTGACTCTACGGAACTTCGCCCTCCCAGTGTTGATTGTATTGTTTGTCTAGAGAAGCCCTAATGTGACTAAATGACTGAATTGTTGAAGAAAGCAACACGTATCTGGTATAGACGGCGTGGTTGTGGAAGTGCTTTATCGTTGCTGCTTGATTACGTCACTTGCCGTTAGGATGAGATATCGTTATTGATTATAAGTTTTTATATTAAGGTTTTAGTCCCTTGTTCTTGCTGCTAGATTACAGGCAGTTTAAAGACATTCAGTCTGAGAGGCTTTATCAGGGAATCAGCCAATTGATTGGAAGTTAATAGGTATTTATTGGTAAGAGCGTAATGAGTTATGTATCGCTATTGATTGCAAAAATTACAATGGTAGTTCTAGCTGTAAATTTCAAAGGGCCATTCTTCCTTCTGGTAGACCGGTTTAGACACTAGATTAACACTTTTGAAGATGTAGGAGCAGGAATATTAATAGTATTTATATTGCTTTGTGATTCTCTCTCCAAGGGAAGAGTCACATTAGCTGAATCCAGTGGCTGATCACAGAACAGCTCTGCCTGGATAGGACAGGATAAGAGAGGTGGGGATGGACCGCGTTGACCGGTGTGTGTGTGTTAGTGTGTTTTCAGTGTAATGGTTAAGAGCAGAGTGTGTATGTGTGTGTGTGTTTGTGTGCCCCCTTTAGCAGCCCCTCGTTTCAACATCAGCAGAGCTAGGCTGAGGGGAGCACTGGAATTTGCGTAGAGGCCAACTTGGCACGGCCCGTCTCCGTCCCCCTTACTGGAACCTTTGAGGTTGAGGGAGAGAGACTAACAGATGGGATGGAGAGAGAAAGATTGAGAAATGAAGGGGTAGTGAGAGACAGACAGAAGGAGTGAGAGAGCAGTTAGAGAGCAAGAAAAGACCCAGATTATAGGGCAAGAAAGAGAGAGCCCAAAAGTGAAAGAGAGGAAAAAAGAGAGCAAGAAAAACACATGAAAAGAAGAGAGAGTAAGAGACTGGGACAGGGGGATGGTGTGGTGTTATGGAAGGAGGGAAAAGTGAAGAAAGATTGAAGGGGAGAGGGTGGAGAGGGGTGGATAAATGGGGTGAGCGGTGGTGTTAGATACAGTAGAGGCAGCTGGAGGTGAGAGAGAGAGAGGCGATGTAGGGATGGAAAGATGGAGAAGAAAGGAGGATGAGAATGGAGATGGAGTATTGAGAGAAGCTACAATGTCTGGAAAAGCCATCCCCCCTCTATTTCTCTCTCTCTCTCTCTCTCTCTCTCTCTCTCTCTCTCTCTCTCTCTCTCT
>JBBIGC010000082.1:7926324-7939796 GCA_037576955.1 Lepidarchus adonis | reverse complement strand
GCAGTATACTGTATATACTGATTCAGTTACAGTGTATAATGGTGGAGTATTGCAGTATACTGTATATACTGATTCAGTTACAGTGTATAATGGTGGAGTATTGCAGTATACTGTATATACTGATTCAGTATACAGTGTATAATGGTGGAGTATTGCAGTATACTGTATATACTGATTCACTGTACAACAGTTCAGTATATAGAAGTACAGTATATACTGGTTCAGCAGGCAGTATACCATATATAGTTGTTAATTATACAGCATATACTGTAATAATCGAGTTAGCAGTATGCATTACAGTATGTACTGGTTGAGTAGGCATTTTACCAAATATAGTAGATCAGTATATAGTATATATTGGTTCAGTTGGCATTATATTGTGTATTTTATATAGTATGTACTCATGCAGTATACAGTATGTACTTGTGCAGTGTAGTATACAGTATACTATTTTGAGCACAGCCTAAGAATATTGTCATTTTTACCTATTTGTATTACGATCAAACCAATAGTATAGTTTTACCCAGTGATGTTCTAAATGTGTATTTGGAAAAGCAATCCTTATCATCTTGCAAGCGGATTTCCTTATTCCATCACCGAGGGTATAATCACCTGTCATTGCTCAGATTGCGAAAAATGAATCCATCACAATTTGACAAGGTTTTGATCGGATGGATTATAAATGTACCTTTCCTTATTTGGAGAAAAGTTGTGTTTTTGCTCACATGACTCACTAAGACTGAATAAGTTACAGACACTTCTTTACTTGCTATTCGTTTTCGGTCTTTCTCATAGGAGCAGAGTGTGATGTTTCATGCCGGGACAGCTACAACGATGTGGTCATCCTCCACAACATGACGGCTAGCAGTGTTATGGAGCACCACTGGATGAACCCACCAAAAGTCACGGTGTGTTTTCCCTCTGTCGCCCAGGACAACACACACACACACACCCACTTCACAAAAGAGCGCTTCCTCTGAGATGAGTGCCGAGGGAATGTTACACTGTGCCTCTATATCTCGAGTGTGGCGCAAGATTTCATAGAGCTGAGAGTTGAGATTGACCGGTGGTCATTTCAAAGTGTCTACACACTTCTCCAAGAAAATAAACTTTGGAATAAAAATGAAAAGCAATTGACTTTGTTGATTTAAAGATCTTGTGAAATGATCCAGAAAGTCCAGGTGACATTGGTATCTTTGGTGGTCTCACATTTTTGCATTCTTTTCATTTTTATTTCTATGAAAACATTGATTTTCCAACACTTATGAGTTATTTCCAGTTTGTTGCAAAAATTTAATCCCATACACAAAGTGCATGCAAACTGACTCACTCTCTAACTAGATACAGAAAAACATTATTTTTATACATTTTATTTTATTTAAATTTAATATATATATTCATTTTATTTTATAAATATCTTTGTTTCTGGTCGCATTTAGATTTATTTGCAGTGTTGATGTAAAGAATATCACTCGTGGTCAGAAGCCTCCGGGCACTTGCCCAGTAATTGTTGATTCATAACTGGAAAGTAAAAAAAGCCTAAAAATAAGTCAAATATCAGCGATTGAACCAAATTTTGGAATTCATATTCCTACCAAATTTAATGTAGTTAATGTAATTAATAGAGAAGTTGACTTCTTATTTGTTTCCACCTTAAATGTAACTGCTTTCTTAAATGGTGCGACATTACATTCAGAATATGCCCTTTTAAGGTGGAATAGAAACTTCAAGCAAGACAACATGGATTATGAAGTTGGCTCTTCATTCAGTAAGCCAGCAAAACTCAAATAAAACATATCCATAGGTAAAGTTTTTTAAAATGTAGCATGTCGCCATCCATCAAATCCACAAATCCAGCCAAAAGCCTTAAAAATGGCTAGGAATGATCATGGAAAACAAATTAAAACAAGTCAAAATAGTAGAAACAGAACACTAGCTCCAACAAATTTAAGATTTGACATGTATTCTTAAACATTTATATTTATTTAAACCCATCCTCCACTCAAACCAACACTTCATAGATTTTCTGTTGATTAATACCAAATCTCCGGAGCCTAAAGCATCAGTTTTTTTTGGAAATTAAAGAAAAAAAACCCCCAAAAAACCGACATACTGAGAGAAGTTATACCGTCACGTATAGTTTGTTTTATTTTCCAAACAAAATGGCGATAGAGCAGTTAACTTTGAGACAAAGTTCTTTACAAACAGAAGTGTAATAATACAGGAATGAGGTATAAAGACGTGTGCGTGCGGGCCGCATGTTTTCAGCGTTTAACTGGATGTCATAGTCGTCTACCCCAGAACTCATTCAATTATTGTTCATTAGACGCACAGTCAGGCATGCACCAACCGAACCAATTACCTTGCATTGGAAAAACAGGGTATCATTACAGTAATCTCTGAACTCATTTGAACCGCAACGAGGCGGAGGCCAAGTCGTAAAAGTTAAAAAGCCGTCGGTAATCACTATAATTTCAAAAATGACCCTATTACAGGCACTAATAGAACAGCTTGATATACATTTACCTGTCAGAAGTATTATATTGGTTTAGCGCTGATTGCTGGAATTGGACATCGGTTGTTTGAAAGCGAGTCTGGGGGCAGTTTTGTTTAACACCTGTCTGTATAAACTCTCCATGCGGCCTCAGATGTCTTCAGACTGGGACACAGCGATAAGACCATAATGGAGGCGTGGTAGCTTAATATACTGTGCTGGACGCCCTACAAACCGCCAGTCGTTTAGCTTGCGCAAATGAGATTTAATCACTGAAATTCGTTAAAGCTGAGTTTTTTGGCAACTTTCAGCATAGGCCCAACGTCCAGGGGGAGCAATGTTATTTTTTTCCTCTAGTATGATTATTTTTTACTATTGCTGGTGTAATTTTTTATTGTTGTTATTGTTATCATTAGTCTTGCTGTTGTTAGGTTACTTGTGTTTCTTTTCGGGTTCGTGAATTTGTGCCCAGTCAGCCGTTCTGGGCTGGAGAAATGAAATGACACGTTGGTGATTGATTGGTGAAATTGATCTGGCGTGTGCCGGGGGGCGGGGTGGAGCGTTGGAGCTGAGCTGCTGGGGGAAGAAGAGCCTGAATCGATGGCGCTGAAGCGGGCCAGGGAGGTTGAGCTGAGGTGAGATCGATGGGTGCTTCGCTTATCTCTGGAGCTCACCACCCTTGCCACTGCGTGTAAATCGATGGCGTCTGAATTCCACGGCACCTGTTCCTCGTAACACTCCTGCGCAAGGACATGTTCGCGGCGTTTGGACGCTCTGACCATTCGTTCTAGTTGTTTGAAAATCAAGATAACGTTTAAATCTCGTACGACTGTACAGTTTTACAAAGTTTTGGTGTAGACCAATGGTTCACAGGACCATAGAGATGAAACAATGTACAATATGCTATAGCAATACAATGCACAGGCATGAAAAAGCCTGTATACAGTGTGAGTAGTTTAGCATTTAGACTAGATGCTAGGGCGATAGATCAATCAAATTGAAGAGCAGTGATTCCCTAGTGGTTAGCACCTAGCCCCTGTGATCACAAGGGTGCCACTGAGGTTCTCTTGACCAAGGTTCCATCCCACTACACTGCTCCTTGGGCTCTTTGGAGCTGCCTGTTACTCATATGTATAATCACCCAATTCCCAAGCTCTTTCAGCTTTAATAATAATCCTTATAAAGCCATTGAGAATAGATTTACACTTAAAATAAATGTAATTTGCCATCATGAACACGAAATGTGACCTACCCATCACACGTGGAGCAGTGATATCTTGCTCAAGGGATCCTCAGTGGTGCTTGGGTCTTCCAGAACCTTCAAGGTCCTAACCACTAGGCCATAACTGCCCATCTCACGTGATGTCATTATTACTACAATTTAATTGGTTTCAGGAGAGGGTTTGCAACCAGGCGGTTGCTGGTTCAATCCCCAGGTCCAGCAGGAATAATGTGGCAGGATTGAGGGCATCTAACCCTCTACCTCGCCCACCAGTGCAAGTGGATGCAGCCCAACACTCCAACATAGTGGTACAAATCAATTCTGTGTGAATTTTTCACTTTTTTCTGACATTTTCATGTCATTTTCTGTTGTATACATTGTATACAGCATCTCACAGCAAGAAGGTCCTGGGTTCCCTACCCAGGTCAACCACAGGTGCCTTTCTGTGTGGAGTGCGTAGGTTTCTTCACGCTGTCCCCATGACCCATAATGGGTAAATGAACCAATGTTCTTCTGTTAATACCAACGTTAATAGTACAAACATGACCTGTTTTCTACACTTAGACATTCATAGCAGATCCTTTAAGATCTATAAGTTGTGAGGTGGACTTCCATCCCACAGATGGATCAGCACGTTTTGATCAGCTTGAGAAGGTTTGGAGGTCAGCACCTTAAACCCTTCACCATGTTCCTAAAATGTCTGTAAGGAAGCCAGGGAGCATTGTCCTGCAGAAACAGGCCACCAGCGTTCAGGAGCACCATCGCCATCGTACTTGGTGTAGGAAGGCGGTTCATGTGAAAATAGACGTACTATGAAGCCCAGAACCCAAGGCTCCAAGAAGATGCTCTGACTCAAACTATCAGAATCTGATCTATGTCATATGTTACTATTATTGTTGCTGTTCTTGTTGCTTTATTGTTGTCATTGCTCTCATTTCTGTTGCTGTTGTACGACTTATGTTTCTTTTCGTGGGGATTTGCGATGAGTCAGCGAGGTTGTTCTGGAGAAATGAAATGACACACTGGTGATTGATTGAAGAAACTGATCCAGTGCATGGGGGGGAAAATGGAGCTGGGTAGTGGAATATTAGCTGTTGCAAGCCAGCATATTGGTTGGGTAGTCAACCAATCGAACCGTGGTCTGACTTAACCAGGCTTTACTGAATCCTAGGTAAGGTCTAACTGACTACTCTTTGCAGAAGCCATGATTTCTGCAGCAGTCCTGCAGACCGGTCCTAAAATCCAGTCACAGATCAGACTTTTTTCCTTTCTTTTTTGCTGACTTGGGCTATTTTGGCCCCTTAATCAGTAATCATGACAAATCACCCTCGGGACTGATTTGTTTCAGGTTCCTCTGCTGACCTACTTAGAATCTCTACTCCTTTTCCCTCACTTATTAGCCTCCCTGATATCAGCAAAACTTTGCCGTACTTTGCTGATATGCAGATATTAGCGAGAGCTTGGCAGAGCCTTTGCGTAATGCAGCCATGGACAGAGGGGCTGAGGTGATTGTTCATGCTGGCTCTGCTGGAGGGGATGGCTAATATTAACCTCTAATTAATAGCCCCAACCTTTATTAAAAAGGCTGAGGTCTAAATTTGATAGCAGGGATATGGGGAGCGATGCAATGGCTAGATAGAGCAGTGGCTTAAGTGGAAGGGGTTGATTGGATTTAGGGCCATGCAGACGGTTAAGGGGATGATGTAATGCAGGCACGAGGCTGGACAGAGTGGACAAGCTCAGTTTGGATGCTGACTCATGTCATTGGTTTTTCTGAAGGAAAATGGCACATGTATAAAAGGTATACTGTTGCAAATATTGTCACACATAATACAGTATTGGGACAATATAAACTTTTTTTTTTATTTTTGGTTTATTTTCTTTTCAATATGTATAAACCAACAAAAAAACAAACCAAATTGAGCACTACTAGCATTTGAATACTGTTAATCAACCATTACTGTCTTTTATTAATGAAATGCAGTATAAGCATTATTGACTGAACTACTAATTAAATGTACTCACTAAAGCAGCATTAATATGGTAAATGCATTTTTGCTCGTCCTTGTACAGCGGCAGGGTTCTACATCAGTACAAGAGGCTGATCTTTTAGTACCCTCCCCCTCCCTCTCCGCTGTACTCCAGCCCTGCCTCTAAAGCCCCTCCCACCAGAGGAGGCTGCCGTGCCTGTGTACACTCTGTCAGACACTCCTTCTGACTTTGATTGTTCATACACATTGGATACACATTCCATACTGTTAAGACATAGTGACAGCTTTGTCAAATATTTAATAAATTAAGATAAAATATCAGAAATAAAGATTTTTAAAAAAAAAGCCTTAAAATTGCCTTTCACTTCCTTTGGTTCAATTCTTTCAGAAATCACTCAAAACGTGAAAGGCAGAGATTAGCTCAAAACTTTCTTTTCTCTGAAGTACGAATGCTGCATTAGTCGCCAATGCAATTTGACTGGCTGTGATAAAACATTTGCGGTCGACTGTACTGTCCTCTTGAGGATACAGCACTAAAATGCAGTTTTTCCTCTTTTTCTCAATGCAATCCGATCACATATGGTTGAGTTTCATCCACACTTTTGACATTTTTATAGAACGCAGTACATCGTATGCTTTCGCAAACCACATTTGTTTTTAAGATTTTTATGAAGCATTTTGAAATGAATGCGTTTTATTCAATGCCAGTTTGTGGCTGTTTGTTGTCAGCGACGTTAACCTCATGGACCCAATGCGAATGTAATGGACTAATCGTGGCCAGTGGCCATGACTTGCTTAATAGAATATATTTAGGCTTCGCAAGCAGTTTGCTGTATTTCAATGTTCACTGCAGTTCTACCTCCCCACAGAAAAAGAGGTGGTGGCTCCCTGACCCATCTGTGGTGGGCGCTGCCCACCAGTTACTGCTGTCCTCAGACGCTCCACAGTTCTCTCTACTCATCTCTGCTCTGATCATTTATTCCTCACCTTTTATCGCATTGATTTGCTGATGCTACGAAATATAAAATACCTTAGTTTGCAGCAGTGGCTAAGTGAGAGAGAAAAGTGAGGAGGCTGTTTGTGTGTGTGTGTCTAGTGTAGCTGTATAACTGACATAAATCCGGCCAATAGCAGAGGACTGCCTGACCTCTGGGCCTCTCATGCTGATTCTGTGCCAGTAACACATAGCCTACACCAACACACAGGTAAAAAATACTACATACGCTGCAAAAACCACTGGGAAACACGGTAAGCATCGTATTTCATGCAGTGACAAATAGTTTAACTGGTAATATATGTCATTAAATAAGTCAAATAAATATATTAATTAAAATAAACTATAAAACAGATTATATGTTATAAACATGCCAAATAAAAACATGAACACTGGTTGTTTATTGCTTAAAAAACAGAATAAAATCCCATTATAAAAAGCCTTGTAACACGTCTACTTTAATCACTATTGTTAGCTCTAGTGTTTTGGATGGCAGAAAAATCAACAGTTGCTAAAAGTCTTTTTGTTTTCTTGTTTTCTGACATAAAACTGCAATTTCATTTAGTTTTATACCTTATCTAGTACTCAGTTGTACAGCATTGCACCCCTCAGTGGAATACAGTACTCCACATTCAGTTGTACAAATATATCATACAGTCATTAAGAATAATTCTAGCCTGGATACCCTCATATGCAAACATAGCTATGACATCTATAGCCAAAACTAAATCTCTTGGTGATTTTGTGACAATTCTGTAAGTACACATTCTCTTCAACTTCAATGTGACATTATTTCTGCTCATATTTTAAAAAAAATATCAAATTTTAAGAAATTGGAAGATAAAACATAAAATATAAAAGTATTTCTTCCAAAAAAGCAATTATTTAAATTTAGCTTTATTTATATTTAAGGTGTTTTCTCTATAGAAAACCATTTCATTTAAAAGAAAAGTTAGTTAGCCAGCTAGCAAAAAGTGTCTGCCTTAAAGTAACTGTTGTGTTTCAAAACTTTCCTCCAACTTCAATATGTCTTTAAACCAGGAAATCTAGCTTTAAGAATTTCTGTGGCACCAATGAAAAGGGTTAGTAGTCATGTTTGCAACCAATGTGGCAATAGTAACAATTACTATGAATGGGTGAAATGAATGGAATGACGTGGCCCAAGTGCAGAAGAATGTTAACAGTGCAACACTCTTGCGCCACAACACTCCCCGGCCGGAAGAAAGCCCGGTCAAAGGTGTGGCTTTGCGCATTGATTCAAGTGAACCACCCTCTATCGTACATGAAATGAAATAACAATGCGGTGAGTGAATGGCAGCCAACCATTTGCCAAGCTGTGGCAAGATGTCATTATTGGTGAGTTGCTACATGCCGAGGGCGCTGTTTGGGGCCACTGGCAAATAGGTATGGTCCCTGGGTTGCCAACTCCTATCAGCAACCCAACACAGCCAGAGAGTCCAGACACCTGCCTCACGGTTCACACCACCCCCCAGTACTGGACAGCCACATACCGGGCTCATGAGGACGCCTATGCAGCTCCCTACTATAAACCCCAGCAAGATGCTCATCTGCCGAAAATTGGATAGGGATCCACAGGTAAATCCAAGGACCATGTAGTTTTTACCGACAGGCTCCAGGGCCGGACAGAGAGGGAGAATCCAAAGCCCTACCCCTCCAGAAAAACCAGAAGGAGCCTGCAAGGCGGCGACAGGCAACCAGGCACCATAATGCCGCTAATCCAGCTGGCTAGCATCAACTCCTGATTGCTCAGCAACATCACACTGCATACTGGGAGGGGGGAGGAGCACCAGCCTGATAGCCAGTGAGGAGAAGCCACACTTCCCCATGCTGACGATTAGTGGGCGGTGCACCTTACAGTTAACAGACAGATTTAGAAGCAGGGCACATGATAAACTGTACTGCATGGCAGGAGGGATGTGCATTTGTATAATTCAAGTCCAGTTTCCAAAAGATCATGACAGAATATTTTGTTGAAAACTATGGGAGAGAAAGTCTATGGTCATTAACATAAAAAACGAGAAGGTCTAGACTGATTTTCTACATTTAAATGTATATTAATCCTATTTAGTAGCCAGTCTGCTGACAGAAACACTTTGTTGTGCATTAGGAAAAGCGAATCCCTGAGCCTGTACAATGGATTCAGTGTTTTTGACTTGTTGTATCGTGGTTGCAGAAACCTTTTGAAGTTTTGAAACCCGACGTCATGGGATATGTTGCTACAACACCTGCTATACCAAACGCATCTCTGTAAAGCCTTCTTAATGGCCTTCCATGGCTGCAGGGTAAGCGGCTGTGCATGCAGGAAACAGCTATAATTTATGTGCTCTAACCAACGTAATGATCCATGTTATGAAGAAGGTAAAGTTTCACAAGGTGTTGGACTTGGATTGTTTCCTATTTCTCAATTTGGCACAGAGAAGAGGCTTTATTCCCTTTCCTGCAAGCGCTCCTCACGCCGATGGTTTGTTGTGATTGAATGTGGGATCAAGTGACGCTAGCTCCACTGCTTGGTTTCTGCTTAGGTTTGTGTTCTCTATGTCCTTTTGAAGGGCCGGCGTCTCTACTAGTTTGCCACTGTACAAAACGAACCATGGTCTCAGGACTGCAGATTTGTCAGAATTCAAATGAAGGCAGCCCTACTTTGAACATTTTACGTCCTTTCCATCCAAAAATTGGTAACCCTTAGATATTTACTTACTACCATACACTCCTACAATATAATGACACATATTCTAAATTGCATAGTTACATTGCATAACATTGCTCAATCGACCCATAATCCTTGCTCTTTTAAAGATCTTCCCACAAGTCACAGTTTGCTGATAGAACAGAAATGACAGTTAGTGTTCTCCTCCAAGCGTGTTGAGCTGTTCACGTGTGGGAGGAAGCCTGTGCTAGCCTTCACCCTCCCAGCTTGGCTGACATTGTGTGTCGGGGGGTCCTAGCTAGAGGAATTGGTTGCGACAAAATTGGGAAGAAATTGGAAAAAATAATGCACCTTTGGCTTTTGTTATAACCCTCATTCAGAGGGTCATTCAGCACCTTCTGTTTCTTTTCTGCCCACAGCATTTAGTGTGCACCATGGGTCTGAAGTGGTTCCCTCACCCCGAGATCCTCCACTGCATCCGAGGCTGTGAGGTAAGCTCCTCCCGACGAATCCCACCAAATGCCTCTCCTTCCTCTTCTCTTGTCTACCTTGCCCACACCTACATTTCCCATGACCCTTTAATTGCAGAGGCCCAAGAAGATTCATAAAGATGTAGCAGGTTGCTTTGCTAAAGTCACTCTTTTGATTTTTGCTGTTTTTGACACTTAAATTATCGATTGAACAAATCTCACAATTTTCTTTTCATGTACTTTTCACAAACTTGCCTTTTTCTAACACGAACCCTCTCATTGGGTTGTTTTCCTTTTCTCTCTCGGCCCCTTTAAATGTCCTTCCCGACGTCTTCCACTTGGCAGGAACACTTTATTGGTTTAAAGATCTGCTGTGCCTAATTTTCATGTCACACAAGTTGGTGCGAGCGGGAATTGTGTATTCTTGGTGACAGCCTCTACAAACACAGAGGAGCTTTTGGGAAGCCATGTGCACGTCTTCGCTACGTCTGGGCAGAGTGGAGAAAGAGAGCCAGCCATGACTTGAGATTGGACAGGGATTGTCTGTTCCAAATGATGTCATCGAGGGTAAAAATGGATTAGCTGTGTAGCTGCAGTGAAGTAACTTTAAAGGTCCAACAATCATACCCTGAAACCCTCACTATTCACTTGTAGTCAATCGAGAGAGAAATTGCACTGGAGCTACAAAGCAAATGCAGCCAATAAGTGAGAAGATGTGGCGAAAAAACAGAAATCGAACACACTTTTGTCCATTTTGCTAACCTTATGGGTGTTACCTTATTACCCAGTCCATGTCAGTGTTGGTCTATACTTGTTAGTAACATTGGCAGCAAAGCTCCAGTGCAAAATTGAAGAAGCTAATTTGGGGAAAATGTGTTTTCCAGTCATCCCTCTATGTGCTACATACTACATGCCTCTAATGCCACCCGATTGCATATGCCAATCAGACAAATAAGTTGGTAAAATAACCCTAACCCTTGAATTGCCCTTGCTTTGTCTGGGTTCCAATGTAACAGTTGGTAATTAGTGTTCTCCTTCAAGTGTGTTGAGCTATACTGTGGCATTTTGTTGAAGGAAGCACATGCTTCATCCTCCAGAAGGTGTAGCTAGGATGTGAATTTTGCTTAATATAGTCAATACTTGGGCAGTGGCGGCCTCTTGGTTGGGACATTGACATCCAAAGGGTGCAGATTCAAGTTATAATCTAAAATAAAATTACTTGAGCAAGGTACCATCACCCTACACTGCGTTATTGACAGTTACCTGCTGCTCTACATGTGGATAGGTTATAGGTCACATTTTGTTGTAGTGCACTTTGTGTGATTCAGCGTGTTCCCAATGACAAACAGTTACCAAGAAAAAAATGATGAATTAAAGTATGCCTGGCTTAAATCTTGATGATCTTAGGATCATCCCTAAAATACTGTACTATCTGAGCCATAGAGCCAAAATGCTAATGTTGCTAGCAAAGAATGAAATTCAATGGTTGCGATTAGCATCATTGAACCTGCTAGTCTAAAATCATTGCTAGCAACGTTAGCATACATGGTTGAACTATTTCATTCATTTCAGTCTGATGAATTGTATCATTACTGGCCTTGCCAGCTGTTTATTGATATTAAAGGAGTTACTACATTTAGATCATAATGAGGCTCTGGTCTTTTGGATGGCCAAATCACATTTGACATTTGACATGGCATGGGCGTAAACCAGAACCGCACAGCTGGAGCTAATGTGTTACAGGTTGTGTTTACGTAAAGAGTAAATGTTGGCTTTTTGATGTGATCAGTGTAATGCACAATAGCAATAGTAATATAGTTTGGCTTAGTATGACTTATTAATAAGGCTAATATTTATGGGGCCCACAGTTTTTCTGATCTTTTTGAACTAGGCCCAATGTATTATGTTATATATGCGGCCGTTTCTGTGAACTGCTTTTCTCCTTGCTTTTGTGGTTGCAGCCGTTCCAGGGCGATAATTACTGTGATTCCATGAACAACAGAGCCTACTGCAACTACGACGGAGGAGACTGCTGCCATTCCACTGTCAAGACTAAGAAGGTAAGGGTCACCACCTTTAAACTATTCATCCCCATTATACACTTCATACTCTGAATTGACTTGAATGTGCACATCGGTCCCGCATGCATGAAAGCGATTACGTCAACATGGTCGTTGCCAGGAGTAAGTCAAAGACGAAACTGTGCTGCATCCGTTTTTTTCTCCAGTATGATTCACTAAAACCTTTAAAGCAATGGCCCAGACGTGCTCAGTCCTCATAAGCGTTGCAAACCATTAGCAGTAGCCCAAGTGTCTAATAATAAGACATTATCCAGCTCCCCCCTCACTCCTTCCTTTCCCTTGCTGGAGCGGCAGACAATTCTGGTCAAATTTAAACAAATGTTGGAAGGAAGCCCTTATTGAGGCTGAAAAGGGCAGATAAATTAAGTCATAAATGCGGGCCGATGCCGCAGACCCTTGCTTTTCCTCAGTTGCGTCATCTTGGCCGTCCCACCTCGTGCCCTCTCCAGAAGACTGCTGTTTGTTGGGCAATTACTGGAGCCCTCCGGGGGGATGGCAGACTTGTTCATAAGAGACTGATGCATGAGGAAGTCTTTTCGTGAACCCTGCTGTGGCTGATGGTCTTTAAAACCTGCAGGAAGAATGGGCCTTCTCCTAGATAGCTGGCACTTTGTACTGCCTCCCACTTCCAGATGGAGGCCCGGGACTTCTCGCTTTTGACATTGATTTTCTCAGATTTCTGAAATCCAACCACCAATTTTTGTCTCAGTTGTCAGTAAATGATGCCAGAGGGCTTGAAATAGGTAACTTGTTGAGTTTGAGTTAGTGTGGGTTCACCCCAGGCCAAACTGGCGTATAACGAATGGCTGAGCATGGCTGTGGTTTGCTATAAATCCAAGGTTGAATGGTTGTCAGCAACTAGGGTTAGGGTTAACCCTAACCCTAACCCTAGAACAAGACGAGGATAATTCAACTCAACTGGTATTATCCACTATGCTGTCCAACAGTTCGTGGGAGTATGGTGTATATGAGAGTGGGGTAAGTGGTCATTCTCAACCGTGGCCTCTCATTAAGAGCTCTTGGAAGCTTTACAATTGCTGCTGACACACTCTTTGCTCCTTCAGGCACTTGACCAACCCCCTACCTCCTCGCTCTCTCGCCTTCTTCCTTAACTCATGGGAGTTTTGAAACAGTTGGCAGCGGCTAGGCATGCAAGGACACAGACGGTGATGATTCATTAAACCCAGGCCCTATTAGAGGATGCTTTTTGGATGTTTCACTATGTCCAGCCAACGTCATCGAGCAGACACAGATCTCAGCGAGAGCTGAGCGGATGCCAGATGAGCTAGCCAGTGTTGACGGAAGGTTAAATTGCTCTGCAGCTATTAGGCAGGCTTCTGGTACACCCCCCAATACTGCGTCATGTAGTTACCGTTGGAAGGCCTAGAACATGGTGATTGGGCCATCTTTCATTAGTATTTCGTATTTCCTGTTTTGTATCAGGAGAAAATGTATGTTTTTTTCCCCTTAAATTACATTTTTTTATAATACATGTAATAACATGTAATAACTATGCAATTATATTATAATTACTCATTTAAATAACAAAAAA
>JBBIGC010000082.1:7898471-7909799 GCA_037576955.1 Lepidarchus adonis | reverse complement strand
TATATAATGTGTGTATGGACAACCAGGCGCAGCAAAGGAGGAGTAGTGTAGTGGTGAATGTACATTGTACAGATCATAAAGGCTCAATTATTTTCCGTGTGCTTTTTCATCTCAATTGTGTAGTTTCTTCCCTTTCAGTTCCTTTACAAAAATCAAAAAAGAAAAGGTAATTTTATGTACCCGTACTCAGTATTTGTACTTATGACCTCAGTTACTGCACTTTCGAGTAGCCATTAAAGGAAACAGTCAAAACCTTTAGAAACGCTGCTATTGTAAAACAGTTCAATAAAAAAAAGAACAAAAAAAGGACGAAAAAAGATAATACGGTGTTGCTATATGCCTCTCTTTGTGGTTATCGTGTTTTTCTGTAGTCCCACTCGCTTGGCACCTGAAGTAACAGCAGAGAGCAAAATAGAGCAGCTGTCGAACGTGACACCCATTGTAGACTCTGTTGCATTTGGGCGCCTTTTATGAACAAAAAAAATGAAGAAAAAAAAAAACAAAACAAAAAAACAACCTTTAATATATGTATTGTTCAAAATATTATAAGACTCTCGGAACATTGTATGGTATATGTTGGATATGTATTTCGTTTTCTGTGTGTGTGATTTTTTTGTTTTGTTTTGTTTTGTTTTGACGATGGTATTTTTTATTTGTCTTTCTTTTTTTGTGTTTTTGGTTTTTTTTTTTTTTTTTTTTTTGTTTTGGTGGTGGTGTTTTTTGTTTTTTTTCCTTTTTTTTTTTTTTTTTTTTTTTTTTTTTTTTGATAATCGGCCATCTTGTATTTGGCACAAAGACTATGAAGGACATTTTGCGATGAAGGACCCCAAGCCAAAACAAAAAAAACAAAAAACAAAACAAAAATGGAACTTTCAGAAGGTTTAAGAAATATTTCCCTCAAGAATGCTTGTTCGGTAAAAAAACGAAAAAATTCTATCAATATTTTGTTTGTTATATAGTCCTGAGAGAAGAAATGTATTATGTTGCTATTATAAAGAAGATATGTTATTGTACTCAAGATACCAATACTCTCAATGGAACATTTATTGCTTAGAAAGAGAGACTCATCAGCAATCATTACACGTTGCCAACGTTCAAGAACTTGCCAATCCATCAACTGGACTTCAGACTGACCACTGGGAGAGCCAATGCTGCGTCCATGCTGCGGCTATCAACTGGATGCTTTCTTTTGTTTCTCTTTTCTTTTCTTTTCTTTTCTTTTCTTTTCTTTTCTTTTCTTTTCTTTTTACAGATGCACAAACCAAAATGCCTAGAATTCTACCTGAAACACCGGTTTTTACTTTTGTTGCTTTTCCGATCTTCTGCTTTGAACCCTTCCTGAAAAGGGTGCCGTCTCTAAAGCCATATGTTTTTGCTAAATGACATTTTCGACAGGATGTTTGACACACTCTGCTGTACACACACACACACACACACACACACACACAAAGACACACACACACCCACAGGATCTCTTGCTGTACCTCATGCCTGTAATGTTTGCTGCTTCAATTATTTTGGTATTTTAGTGATTTAGTGATTGCGTCTCTTAGCAATATGTTATGGTGTATATAGTAGAACTATTTATTGAGAGTGTTATACTTTTTTAAGTTATATTTTTAATGTTCATGTAAGTTATTTTTACATTGGTCTTATAAACGTTAAAAAAAATAACAAAAAACAACAAAAAAGAAAAAACAAAGGACACGTTGGTCATAGTGGGGCTCTGATCTTTCATGTGTTCTCTTTGATTTTTGAATCTATGGTCCTAATGTAAAGAACGAAAAGAATCTGTATAGCCTTACTGCGAGAAAATGGCGACGGTCCCAACGCTCCAATCACAACATTCACTTCGATTGCACCAGCTTCAGATCCACTCATCGTAACCGATTCCTTATTCAGAACTCAGACCCACTTTTCCACAATGCAGGGTTTTCATTCTTACTTTTCTGTGGTTGCAGAAGGTAGAAACTGATTGCCATGCAGTGCAGTAAGTGTAAACAGGGTTCCCCTACGGGCCCGGGTTCTCCAGTTTCCTCCCACTGTCCGAAGACTTTTGGTTTAGGTTGACTAATCTAAATTATCCATAGGTGTGTGTGTGTGTGTGAGAGAATGGTTGTCTGTTTGTGATAGGCTGGCCTTCTGTCCAGGGTGAAACCTACCTTGCCCCATAGTCAGTTGGGATCAGCTCCAGCTTCCCCATGACCCTCAGTTTGGAATACTGGATCTGCAGCCGACAATTGGTAATATACTTTACATATCGCTGACATAACCATGCCATGACACATGACATAATCTGTACATCATGGTTATATCAATGCTTGTAGCATATGACATGCTTATGACATTTACGCCACTATTCCACTCAACTCTTCTTGTACAATTCAGAAGCTCCACTGGCCCAATAACTTGACTCTAGATGAAACGTGTTCATATTTTATTGAATATTTTTATGATCTGTATTAACTGATATTTTTAGAAAACATAGCACCACCAAAAAAAAAGGATGGAGCTGAAAGACTGGACTGTAAACAGCCATGTGCAGGAGGAAGCCAGGGTTCAGTAGCAGCAGGTGTTGCGTGGTCGCAAGGTGAACAGGTGAATGAAAGAGTGAATGAATGGCTCCATTGCTGCTCCTGCCCGGCGCTCCGAGGTGTTTGTCCAGGTGTGAAAATGTGTTCACACCTGCACAGTGCAGCTCAAGTGCAGTCATTTGGTGGCTGGCCTGCATGCATGAGTCACACTTTCTGTCCCACAGTCCACTTCCTGAGGGTGCTTCAAAAGTTACTACCCCCATTTTTTCTTCTAAACTGTCCTTTCCAGAACTAAAACGTTTAAAAATGTAAAATCATTGCAATGTAGCTGCAAATAGGCCCTGTTAGTTTTTTTTAATACCTTTCTGTGCCAGTTCCAGGGTCCCCATAAGATTGGGGGAGTTCCAAGGGTCCAACTCTGGAGAGCACAATTCTTAAAAAGAATATTGTGGCTCAAAATTATTCCC
This sequence comes from Lepidarchus adonis, assembly GCA_037576955.1. Lineage (NCBI taxonomy): Eukaryota > Metazoa > Chordata > Actinopteri > Characiformes > Lepidarchidae > Lepidarchus > Lepidarchus adonis. The sequence goes on along the minus strand of JBBIGC010000082.1, from coordinate 7,906,798 downwards.
ACATTTTCTAGCCTTTTCAGCTGAAAACATTGTCCTGTTCGTAGCCTTCTTTCCAAATAGTTGGAGAATCCTTAATCTAAAAGACGTGGTTCTCACAGTTACTGCACTGAATGGCAATGTGACATTTATCAGCCGTTCCCGACAGTTTATCACCCACTGTACCTCATTCATGTAGTTCATTGGGCCTCTGTACCCATAACCAGTTCAGGGTCCTCTGGTTTCCCTGGTCATATTGTTAATAAAGCACTTTTGGGCACATACCACACATATCTGTTTATTATTCAACCGTTGTTATGCGCTTTTGTTTTTTCCATGGCCACACTTATACTTTTGGTGCTCCGGATCATTGCGAACATACCTGATGTATCATGTTTTGGTAGATAATTAAAATGCTGAATGAAATGAGTAAATGGTTTATTTCTCTGTCATGTATTGTGCATAAATAAAACACTGGTTAACTATAGAAACAAGCAGGTGCTGTCCACTCTTTTCAGTTTGATGGCCATTTTTTTTGCTATATGAAGTGTGCTGGTGGTCTTTACTACTCATGGGCAAAAACGGTTGGATTTAATTTAAATATGAGCGCAATATTAAGTATGTTACACAAAAAGAAATGGCCAAAAAGATGCTGCTGGATAAATGAAATAGCTCCCTCTTGTGGAGACCGTTCAGACTGCTGGACTTGAGTTTGTAATAACTTACACTGTCATCCAAACAAAAAGTTAATCACTAAGTACGTCAAAACCCAATAGTATAGTATATAACTTTTATGCTTATAACCATTCTAATCATGTTTATAATGAAGCCAGAGAATAGTCTGATGGTTAATTGCATCAATAATAACAGTGTAAACAACAATTGCTAGTGCTAGTAATGTCATCGGGCTCTCAAAAAATCTGTATATCGCGAAAAAGTTCAATATTTCATGGCATTCTTTTCAGAAAGAGAACATCCATATAATGTATATATTCATTAAACATAGAGTAAAATATTTCAAGCCTTTATTTCTGGGAATTTAGATTATTATGGCGTACAGATAATAAAACCCAAAATTCACAGTCTTTTAATATTTGGAAAAAGTTAAATCTGGGAAAGTCATGATGTCGCACCCTAATCAGCTAATTAACTCAAAACACCTGCAAAAGTTTCCTGAACCTTTAAATGGTCTCAGTGTGGGTCAGGAGGCCACACGATCATGGGGAAGATACTGACTTCACTCCAGAAGACAGTCATTGACACCCTCCACAAGGAGGGTAAGCCACAACAGGTCATTTTTGGGAGGCTGTATGCTGTTCCTCCTGTCCCCCCCATTGTTTCTTTCTCTCTCTCTTTTGCTTTTGTTATTTGTTTGTCTCTGCCTGTCCACTCTATTGCTGGAGATTAATTAATAATGTCGACTCAGCAAGAGGGGGAACAACCAAAACTCTGGCTAGTTTAGAAAGAGTATCTCAGACTCCCCCCTCTTGTAGAGCAAAACTGCCCTGAAACTACAGGCAACCAGGAATCCCATCCCCAAAATTCTGTTTGCCAAACTCTCAGGAAATGACAGGTAAAAAAAAGGAGAAAAAGAGAGTACCTTTTGTAATTACAATGCATTATAGCTGCATTGAATTGCAAAAAGGTGATAACATATAATTACAGGAGTAAAAAATAAAGCTGATGTGTAATTACATGCATGTCTAATTCAGTATGATATATAACTAGTAATTACACAGTTATTGCAGGTATTATTTTCATTATTACTACTACAGTTATAGAGCCACTCATATAAATTGGGACCAAACTATCAATATCAAAAGTGTTGAATTAACCACAGACCTGGACTAGACTAAATATCCACCTGTCTGATCAAGTCTGAACAGAACAAAAATTGTATCTGATATTATCTCTGCATTAATGATTTTTTTCTGAAATGATCAATAACATGTTACTGAAACTAAGCTGGGAATCTAGGGTTAGTCTGTTTTACAGGTTCATGAACAGTAATGATATAAGCGGGACTCTGGCCTGCAGAAGAGTCTTTCCAGTATGTGGCCGAGTGTATCCGAGTGCTGTGCTGCCCCGAGGAGTTCGCTCTGCGCCTGGAAAAGTGCATCCCTGAGCAGATGTGGTCGTCCTAAAGGGTCCGCTGAGGAAGCGCTGATGGATGATTTACAGGGGCGACGTTGTCTTTCAATTGGCCGCTTGGCAGGAGAGGAGGCCGTGGCCTGACGTGAGGAGCAGGTATGAACGCTGACCACAGGAATGAAAAGACGTTGTGAAGAATGAGCTGGATATTACAGTGGATAAAATGTTATGAGCATTAGGTAGATATAGTAAAGCCTGTTTTGCTCAAATGCAGTAAAGTAGTACATCAGTTCACTCCATACACCTTTAGTCCCGGATAAGAACTACAGCACCAGCCCGTTTCAGGACACCAGGTTTTAGTGTATTGTCTTTAATGCCAATGTCCCAGTGTCTGCTGTTTAATTTATGTGCTGCTAAACCCCGTTAGCTCACCAACCCCGCCTCTCGCCAAATTTAGAGCCCGCACCAATACGGGCGAGCTAACGACTGTAATACGTCCGGATCACTAATATTCTGATCGACAAGTCCATAACTTGTTGAAATAAAATAATCTTTCTGTAATCTAATTACTACTCATTCTATCGCTTCTATTTCTTCTCCCAAATATCGTTTTTTTATTTGTTTTTGACATATGCAGAAAAGAAATTAGTAGATTTCTCTGCCTTGTACTGTGCTGGTTCATCTTTGGTGTGTAACCTGAATTTTACATTCTAAATAAAAAGGATGGGAAATTCTTTCATTTAAATCACAATATTAATTATGTTATGCATATAAAATATCCACAATTATGCTGCTGGAGGAGTAAAATAGCTCCCTCTTGTGGAGAATGTTCAGACTGCTGGAAATGGCTTTATAATCACCCGAGGCAACACTAATTATCATCCATATTGAAACCATAATAATGGTTAAAAATGTAGTTTAAGTAATGTTAATATTTAATAAATTAGACACACTTTGAATGATAAACCTGTTGGATCAAGCTAAACCGTCATGTGTTAGTTGATTTTCAGACGATGACGTTTGTTATGGGAATAAGTCGACGTTCGGAAATGCTTTCTTTATTTCTTCGTCCGCCCTGAAACTGTTCGTTTACTATGTATGGTGTTGTCTTCCTTTAATGTGTATTGATATGTCATCTTGTTGGGCGTTGGGAGACGTCCTCATTAAACGTAAAACTCACACTAACAATACGTTATTCTAAATCATGCTATTTTACTATAAATACTGTCACAGATAAATATGTTCTAACTCTAGGCGTCTGTTTTGAAGAGCAGTGGAAAAATGACAGCAATATTCTAATGTACATCGAACGTGAATAATTAATCTGTTAAACTTAGTCCAAAACATAACAATGGAAGTGCACAGACGATCACAGTGTCAAAGTTTGTCCATTTTTATGCTCTTGCTAACATTTGTTAATTTCATGTCACTGTCACAACTATAAACTTGTTAAGATTTACAGCAATGTTCATTTGCTAAATTAATTTATAAGTAAAAAAAAAAACATACTTAGCCAAGTCTGAGCTGGACAAAAATATTAATATTATCTAATAAAATCTAGCATTAATATTTTTTTTCTTATTTAGGTGAACATAAATGATCAATAACATGCTATCAATAACTGGGAATGCATTGGTCAATCATATTGCAAAAACGATAATTTATAACAACACAATGCTGATGTAAAAATTAATATGATTAATAAAATACTGTGTTATAGCAGTTTACTAAACAAATATATATTCACAAAAACAATTAATAATAATAATTTTCTCATTACACGATTTTTAACCAATTATATCAAAACATTAGTTAAGCTGTCAGCTTTTTGTATAAATATAACAACATTTTGTATATTATAAAAATTTTGACACTACATAAAACAGTAATTTTCTTAAAGAAAATGCCGAGAGAGTAAGGGGATTGCAGTGACTATGGTGGTTGCAAGGGTGTTGCTGGGAATTCCATATAACTATTACTGTTGTTACGTTGCTATGGTGTTCCAGGTGGTCGCTAGGGTGCTAAATGGTTTCTGTGGTTTTCCAAGGTGTTGCAAGGGTGGTGCTGTGTGGTTGGTGGGGAATTGCAAGGGTATTGTTAATGTGCTAGGCTGCAATATTCCATTAAGTGCAAATCCAATGATAAACTCACATTTTCAGATCTGATTTGGTAACGCGTTTCAAAAACTGTGGAATAAACAAAAGCAGAATCCAAAAAAGAAAAAAAACAAACAAATAACAATAGTGATCAACAGTGATTTGGTTAGAGTTTCAGTATACATATTTAATAGATCTTTCCCCAAAAAAAGACAATCATATTGACTTGGTACATACTGTATTTACAATATTCTGTACAGTAGTATAATTTACTATCACAATTCATATAACATGAAATGAAAATTACTCAAAATAATGTGTTGACGCTAGGTTCTTACCTTTTGGTTGATTCTGTCGTATAACAGTTTGTATATTTTCCGCTACACTTGCCCGTATGATCATTAAAAATATTAATTTTTTTCAAATAATACACTACAATCCCTTCACCAATTTACAAAGCTGATTGGCTATTTTTTACACTCACTCTTATTCTTTAACGTCCTGCAGTAAACAGCCACTATGACTTATGATGTCAGAGATCTATGACAGACCCGAACAATTTACTCTGTAAATCAGGGCCCGACCAATTTATAGCCAAAAAAAATAGTTGGTGTTGAGGTTCTATGGGTTTACTGGTATCTGTGACCATCTAGAAAGTAATGACATTTATAAATAGCTTAATTCATACAGTCATGAACATATATCCAGAATATATTGTATAATTTTGTGTGTGTTTTATGCTTGTATGTAGATTTTTTAAGTTTATTCTAATCATTTACACAATGGGATTATTTGCAGGGCCTTACACTATTGGGTGTTTGGGCACCCAACCAGAAATCTGGAGTTTACACGTTTTCAGTGTGCAAACACCTGACAAAAAATTAATAATTTTATTTTTAATTATTTTAATTATTTAATTATTTTTTTCCAGCTAACAGGGCTGCTAAAGGCCATATTTTTCAATTCTGAACATTTCACAGGCACATAAGCTGCTTTCACATGCTAATGAAAATGCAACAATAACAGTGCTGTGCAAAAGATCACTCATATATTTAATTCCCAGTCAAATTAGAAAAATAAGTTATTCATTTTTAGGAAAAAAAAAATGCTGGAAACAAAAAATAAATGTAAGAAATTTTCTGCTTCTATCCAGGATTATTGAGATGAGACGATTAGCTTATGAAGACCCATTGAACAATCATACTGCCCCATTAAACCCACTCGTTTGTACACTTTATTATTGTGCCAAATGGGGAAAAAATCTAAGAGAACCTAATTGGACTTGGCTTGGGTTTGGAATTACTTAAAACGTGGCTGATGCGTTGCTTCTTCCAATCATTCTGTACTTTACTTAACTCTACTTTCTGCAGCCAGACATGCACTCGTGATTCCACGGGAATAAATAAACTGTACTATTGTAAAATATTAATTAAATGAATGTTACTAATAAAACTATGTATAACAAATGTTCTTTATGACCTAAGGACAATTGTATGAGCCAAAATCATCAGCTACCAGAGATTCTAGTGCCTTAGAGAGAAAAACGTCAACCATCTTGTTACTATCAATGCAAGAAAGCAATTAGCATGTAGCATAAAAATGCTAACTGGCTTTCATTCAAGGTTAGCAACTTTAGCCTCAGTGGCTAACCTATTGTCTAGTGACAAAACGTTCGTATTGGTCGGGCCCTACTGTGAACACACTCTAACACAAAGTTGCCTCTGTTTTATGGAGAAGAATCGGTGGTAATAAGGATAGTACAGATGTCAAAAAGTCCCATTGGGCAGAATAATTCAGGCCATTGCATTGCATTTGAGATGACGTAGGCCTTCGCCGTTTCAATGTTTCATTCTTTCTCCACCTTCCAGGTTATCCCCAGAGATATGTTTGAAAAGTTGGTTTAGGTTCCAAAGCCACCAGGTGTTTAAGCAGCACCTTGAAGTGGGAACCTTACATTCAGTCCTGTACAGTTCGCTTGCACTAAAAAAGAACAAGCGCTGCATTGAGTTCCACACAAACAAAACCAATCCCGTAGACACGACTGTCGCCAGAACGACATAAAATGAACGAAGACGAATTGTGTCACAGGGTTTTATTCATGTGGACAAGCCAGATCAGTGCAGCGCCATCTTTTCCAATGTGTTTGCATGTAGGAGCGCTTCCGCGTCCTTATAAAAGAAATGTCTTCAGGAAAAAAGAAAAAAGGAGAAGAAAAGAAACCTGTGAAGGGTCGTGCGTCTCAAAAAAGTCCCTTCGCTTTTTTAATTTAGTGAAAAGATGAACAGTCTCAGATTTTGGGTTTTTTTGTTTTTTAGTTTAGAAACAACAGTGAGACGAAGGGTTCGAGGAGAAGTCTCAAAGGTCCCAAGCGCGTCTCATCGCAGTTTGGACTTGCCATATATGTTGCGCTGGACCGACAGCAGTTTCTCCACGCAGGCCAGACGTGTGTCATGCAGGGAGTTGTGCCACACGCTGCCCGCGGGTCGCACCTCCTCGCTGCGGCACATCACGTACGGCACGCTCTCTGTCCGGCTCTGGATGTAGCCGCTTCGCAGCAGAGAGCGACAGAGGAGACTGATCCGGTCAACACGTCTCAGGATCAGGTGGGCTTTTCTGGACAGAAAGAGAGAGAGACATTCATTAATTATCTGAGCTGCTTCTCATAATCTTGGTGCTGAAATTGGCCTTCAATCCCAAGCATCAGTGAGCCTTGGGTGCCCATGTCCCTGTCTCTGATTTACCAGTTGTCCTTCACTTTTGGTACTAGCTACTGAACACCTGGAACACCCCACAAGACCCGCTGTTCTGTAGACTGGTGTGAAGTGTCGATGGTCTTCAAAGGGCCATCCATCTTGACCTCCACTGACCATCACCACATGTTCATCTGCTGCTTACACTTCAAACAATGGAATTCTTAAACACTTATAACAACTCATCTTCTGACTGTTCACTACTATCCAGTGTTGGCCAGAGGAGGATGGTTCCTCTACTGAGCTTTGGTTTCCCCCCCAAGGTTTCTTCCTCAGTTTTTCTCACCTCGGCTCATTAGGGGCTCGGACCCGGACCTTGTAAAGCTGCTTTGTGAAAACATCTGTTGAAAAAAGCGCTATAGAAATAAAACTGAACTGAACTGAGGTCAGGTCACCAAACTAATTTTAATAGATTTTATTTATAGATAAAGAGCTTTTACAAATAAAGAGTTAGGTTGTGGAAAGTGAGGTTCTTCTTGAGAGGGGTATTGCCAAAGAGAAGGTTAAGAGATGAGCGCCACCCAGAGGTCAATTGGTATTGAAATTCCTGAGCAGCTCTGACTAAAATTTGTCCAAGGTCTTTATACCCAACACGTCAATCAAAAACCAGTTTCAACCAGCTGTTACCGTCATGTGGTTTGATGCCAGGGAGTCTGAGCTCCATCTGAGATTTAGAATGTAATCTTAGAGTGACGGCCGAGTCGTCCTTGATACTGACGACATATAGTCATATGTTTGGAAGCTTTAAGATAGAAAAGGAGATTTTAGGTGGATATCAGAGAACAGAGTCATCAGGCCATTTGGGACCTTAGGCTTTGAGACGTATTGGTGGTGAGGTGTCAACAGATCAGGATGTGAGAATTCAGGCTGAGGACTGTAGAGTATGTTTTAGCCATGACAATAAGGTTCCTGTGAAAGTGGCTTAGATCTTTTAGCTCCAACTTAGCGACACTTGTCTAATATTACTCATCCCCTTGACAAGTACCAATGGAATGAAATATTAATGTTAATGTTATGGTTGATCAGTAAAAACTTACCTAAGTAGAGTGTGTTTTTGCTGCAGAACATGAGCGCTTGGGTAAGATATGATCTTTGGTTTTTCAGTTAATGGTGATGTTGTGGTCTTATATTACAGTAAAGTATTTAGGAGACATTGCTCCAGATAGAAATGATCTTTTTAATGATTCAACATTCACCTCAACAGTAAACGCATTGGAGACAAGACTTCTGGCAAAACCACACTGACGGTGCCTTAACACACTGCACTATTAACATCACACACACACACACACAGTGCACTATTAACCCCCATCTCACCCACCAATCCACACACACTCCACTATTAACCCCCATCTCACCCACCAATCCACACACACTGCACTATTAACCCCCATCTCACCCACCAATCCACACA
>JBBIGC010000082.1:7849093-7866311 GCA_037576955.1 Lepidarchus adonis | reverse complement strand
CTGTTTTGGGTTGTTCGCCTATTTCAAGCTGTTCGCCTGTTTTGTGTTGTTCGCCTGTTTTGTGTTGTTCCCCTGTTTAGGCTGTTTGCCTGTTTTGGGTTGTTTGCCTGTTTTGGGCTGTTTGCCTGTTTTGGGCTGTTTGCCTGTTTTGTGTTGTTCCCCTGTTTTGGGTTGTTTGCTTGTTTTGAGCTGTTCGCCTGTTTTGGGTTGTTTGTCTGTTCTGTTTTGTTTGTCTGTTTTGGGTTGTTCGCCTGTTTTGGGCTGTTCACTTGTTTTGGGTTGTTTGTCTGTTTTGGGTTGTTTGCCTGTTTTGGGTTAGAATTGAATTGTTTGCCTCATACACATGTGTGGGTTTATATAACCAAAACATACATATTTTCACATTTTTATTATTAAACCAAAATAGACAGTTTTATATTTAGGTAGACCATATACAACAGTCTATTGTCTTTACATTTACATAATATAGTCATTTTTAATTATTTACTTGTCTGTCTGTCTGTCTGTCTGTCTGTATGTATGTCTGCCTGCCTGCCTGCCTGCCTGCCTGTCTGCCTGTCTGTCTGTCTGTCTGTCTACAAAAGCGAGGAAAATTCAGATTTCTATGATATAGGAATGTTTAGTATGTGTTGTGAAGGGAAACTCTGTTTATGATGATATAGCCCCTTTAATAAAAGAGTAATGACTCCAGGGTTCAAGGGGATAAAGTGTATGTTTCTTTCTTGGAAGCTGCCTCATTTAACCCATGTGATGGAACAGATGCTAAGTTAGGCTTTAAGCACTAAACCAGGTCAAAGCTCATAGCTGGTAATATCCAAACATGAGCAAAAAGCAAGTCTCCTTCTCTTCAGCTCGCCAGCTCTCCTACAGCGCAGCCCAGCCAGCCGTGCCTCTGCATGCGGATGCCATTTAGAGGCTTTCTGATCAGGTGATGCAGATCAAGGTAAAGAATCTTGAGCATCTATTAACAGGATGCCAGAAAGAAATGATAATAGCAGCAAACGGAAGCAATATTGAAAAACACATACTGGTATCTTAGGGTATGATGACAATAATAAGAATATAAATAAGAATATTATACTTATATTCAAAATAATGGAGCTTTCTGGTTCTGGAAGCTTTACTCACATATCTCATTTCCAAAAATCTGTTTCTCTGAAAAACTGCATGATTTATTGTGCAAACAAAAGTTATTATACTGGCACCTTTATTTCTAATAGTGTAGAACCATCACACTTTGGTTCTTTAGGGCATTGGTTCTTAAACCAGTTTTCAGGGAACCATATATATATATATACATATATATATTTTTTAAATGTTTCCCCTTTCAAAATGTTCAATTGTACTTATATTAAATGGTATATTTGTTTAAAATCCAGTTAACTCAGCAGTCAATCAGAAGATTGACTTCTTTGCACATGTTCCAACAGGACTAGAGCTTCTGGGCTATGTAACAGAACCCCTGCAGTTCATTTAAGGTGAAACAATTACAAAACGTAACAAAGCTGCAACCTAAAATCTATAAAACACGCAAGGAACGAGTGTAAATATCAAGTATAGATTGTAAATACATTATGAGAGGCAGTTTATGACTAAGCTTTGGGTTTGGCGACAGACATCATTGCTGGGAATCGATCTTTATGCACAAAATTGTTCACCAAATAGCACGTTGTAAAGTTGTTTATAGACGGATGAACTAGAACATTTTGTGTGCCCAGCATTGGTCAGAACAAAGCGAAACATTTTATTTACTTTAATTAGCAAATGCAAAACATATTTGTGGGCACTGACTCAATTGCCTTAGGTGAGCGCTGTGGTCGGTTGTGAAATTTCCGAAATATCACGATGCGTGTGGGGCGAGCGAGGGAGTGAGAGAGAGGGACTAACGAAGAGAGAGGAGCCTGAGGTTTGCCAGCCTAAGAGATTATGTTCACTTTTAAAGTCTGCGAGATTCTTAGGCCAAACACAAAGACTTCTGGGCCGACGTTCCCGGCCTCGTGACCTTCCCTTTCAAGTGTACTGCAGATCAGGAGCACAAGCCAACAGGACGAAACCTGAGCGCAGTGTTTACTTTGCAATTATCCATTCAGCTCTTTGAGAAGCTCAACAAGGCTCTTGCTCTCGCTCTCGCTCGCTCTTTTTTCTCCAAAGTATAAACGGTAGCTCTACATTTTTTTTTACTCACAAACAAGATGCAGGATTTTCCGAGAGGCCCAGAACAAACACTTTAGAACTCAAGCCATGTCCACGTAAATGCGGTTCATTGTGTTCTGGAGGTCCAAAACTTGGACTTGGTGGTCAAAAACCATCACAAGATGATTAATAGTAATACAAATAGTAGCTATGCAGAAAAATGCTAAGTTAAATAACACTGATCAGCCAAAACCCAATTCCACCAACGCAATACACAGGCCAAAACAGTTCTGACTGTGGTGCAATGTGTGTTCTAACACCCTTAAGAGTCAGCATTCTCTTTCTGTGCCACAGCAGCTTCTCTGTGGTATCAGACCAGACAGGCCAGCTGTTTTATCTCTACACATTAATGAGCCTCGGGTGCCCATGACCACCAGTTCCCCTTCTTTGGAGTGCTTTTGGTACTATCAACCGAATACTAGGACCTGCTGTTTTCTATGAATAAATATAACACCAGTTCCAAAAAGTTGTGATGCTGTGTAAAAGGTATCAGTTTAAAAAATAAATAAGGACATTTTGAATTTGATGCCAGCAAAAAACGTAGGACAGGGCTAATTTCACCACCGTGAAGCTCCCTGTTCTTTTAACAACAGCCCATAAATGTCTGGGAACTGAGGAGTCAAGCTGCAGGACTATTGGCTGAGGAACGTTGTCTGACACAGGATTCTTGTCTGATATAGGATTTTTATCTGCACATCAATCCTGGGTCTTCTTTGTCATATTTTTTCATAATGCATCAAATGTTTTCAAGTGGTAAAAGGTCTGGATTGCTGGTAGGCCAGTTCATCACCTGGACTCTTCTACTACTAAGTACTGCTGTTGTAACAGACAACCTGTAATACCTTCCCTGAAGAAGACACTGTCTGGATAGAAGCATATGTCGCTCCAAAACATGTATATACCTTTAAGCACTAATGGTGCCTTTCCAGAATTTAAGAGTTTGATTTGTCTGACTGTGTAATGATTTTCTACTTCCCTTCTGCTCATTTTGAATTAGCATTGGTTCAAAAAAGATGGTGGCGTTTTTAGATTGTGTTCATATTATGGATTTTTTTTGTATTATAGAGCTTTAAGTGTTCCTGTGCCCATGGAGCGGTTTTAACACTAAAAGCCCTGAACACAACGAAAAAAATCTAATGGAGCTCCCCCGTCATTGCCCACCCACAAACTCACCCTGGCTCAGGTCTATTCACATGGTGCACATTAACAACTCCACATGGTGAACAAAAGTGCAGGAAAAGCTTAGTGGATTCACTGATTCACAAATTGTTTAATTGTGTCGATTCAAATTCAAATCAAAACGTAAGTAAGTGCTAAACATGCTGTTTTGTTTTATCAACCACTGCAAAATGTAAAGCACTGTGCGTTGCATTCAATTATATGAAAGTATTCACAATTTTATGTTCATAAACATTATTCAGATTTTTGTAGATGCAGGTTTTTATATATCTCTACTTTTCTTTTTCTTTTTTTTTTAGTATCGCTTAATTTTTCAGCCTCCCAACTTTTTTTGTTACTGCCAATAAATTACAAATGAGCTTATTTATATTTACAGTACAGGCCAAAAGTTTGGACACACCTTCTCATTCAATGTGTTTTCTTTATTTTCATGACCATTTACATTGGTAGATTCTCACTGAAGCATCAAAACTATGAACGAACACATGTGGAGTTATGTACTTAACAACCTGAAACACCAATGAGAGGCAGGGACTGAACAGAGACACGTGACAGGACGAAAACACATGACCGAACATGTGACAAGACAGGGAAACCATGACACTTTGTTGCTCTGTTGTTAATAAAATATGAGTTCATGAGATTTGCAAATTATTGCATTCTGATTTTATTTTGTCCCAACATTTTTGGAACTGGGGATATATTTAATATATAAATTTTAATGATTAAAATTTAAATATTAAATATTTATCTACTTTTATATTCATTTTAAGCAAATAAATACTACTGAAATACCAGAAAAATACTGTATTGTACAAATCTACAAAGTCTACAAAGTTGAGGATGGACAGATCCGAGCAGTGTTTGTGGAGATAAAAACAAATCCAAGGAAAACACACAGGCACAGATTGGAGAACTTATCAGCCTAGACTGACCTGGACACTCTTACCTGTGCATGGAAGAGCGTGACTGATGGCTTGCCAAGGAAACGCCTGGCTTTTAAATGGCAGGATTTATGAACTGGCGACTAGGCCACTGTCCAACCACATCAAAGACACACCACAATTTCTCTGCCACCCTGACCTTCGCTGAGATATTTGTGAGAGAGATGGGAATAGTCAGGTTCAAGTTTCTTTCCCCAGCTGCAGGCTCAGCATCATCCATCCATTATTTTTCCATCTCTTTGGATTACAGAAGATATGGCTCATGCAGTCTGTAAGCAATGGGGGTTGACCTACCTTTCACCTTTAAGATACACCCTTAAAAATAAACTCACCAAAAGGGTTCTTTAGAGCAAAGCCACAGTAGAACCACTGCTTTGTGAATAACTTCTTAGAAGCTGGTTCTTTAAATAACCATTTCTGTAAATGAGAGAGTGTGAAGAACTTTTTGAAGCTTCTTAGATTTATTTAAATGCCTTTATTTTTTAAAGTGAATGATGACATGAAATGTAAACTACCAATCTGTTGAAGTCAGAGTCAAAACATTCTTTGACGTCTTTGAACTGTTCCCAAAGGATCTCCAAAAGTGCTGGATCTTTTAAAGCGCTATATTTTAAACAATATCAATTTCAGTTTCGCAAACTCCCAAAATCAAACACAGCTCATGACCTAAGCTGAAGCCCACTGAAGAAACTAACATGACCCCTTAACGCAAACTGCTTGGGAAATGAAATGGACCCTATTTTGACGTGGGTTCCAGTCCAGCTTGGCAGCCAACGTGAAGTTGTTGTGAGGACCAGCCTCTTCAGTTCTCTGCTTTTTATTGTCTTCTGCTTTGTAAGATTCCAAAACTCAGTAGTTAAGAACCAGGATCAACTTTTACCCTTCATTTCAGTTAAAGAACATTGCGCCATATTCTATTTTAATTAAAATGGTGCAAATTCTTAAATTAAATTCAAACCTTATAATAAATCTCTGAAAAGTGTAATCGACCGTTGTAACCCATTTTGACTGTATGGTGAATCTTTGGGGGAACATTTACATTGTTTATTTTGGCAAGAAAAAGTATGTGAACTATATGGAATTTTATGTTTTTCTGATGTAATTTGTCATAAAATGTGAACTGATTAAGGGTTTTGACAAATATACTGTGTCAAAAATAAAAACACAATATTTTATGTCCATAAATGACTAATTGCTTGTGAAAAAAGTATTGAGTTAACTGGAGTCAGGTGTTAGCATACCTGGAGATTTGTTAAGAATGAGTTTAGAGGTGTGGACTAGAGTCCGAACCCGACGGAGCACTGACCGAGCCCGACCTGAACCCGACTGGAATTTAACAGTTTCTTTCGGACGTCTCCAATGATGCTTCGGCTTCGGCTACTGAATGAAACGTTGTCATGGCTATGTTGTCATGGCTACATTGTCATGGCTATGGAAACAAATTCCCGTGTACAGCGAAAAAGCAAACGATCCAGCATGACAAAGCGTACGCCCTACTTATTTTTTATGAACTAAAAAGGTAACATTTAAAAGAATTTTTTAATTAACAAATACTGCATCATGTGAGACAGACCTTTTGGAGCTTCACTGTGTAGCAGCCTTTACTATTTTAATGATCAAAAGCTTTTGTGCTGACGTGACCGAACCCGAACCCGAGTAACCATTGTGAAATATTTGTCCGAACCATAGCCATGCTCTAGCGTGGACCAGAGCCACTTTGACTCATAAAAAACACTCAAACATTTTGAGATTTCTCCACACAAGATGTAAGCCGTGCTTTGGCAAAAATAGTGTTCAGAGGATCTATGTTGAAGACTTATTGATTTACATAAATCTGGAAATGGTTACAAAGTGATTTCAATGGCATTAAAAACTCACCAGTCTACCAGATCTACAAATGGAGAAACGTTGGGACTGTGGCTACTCTACCAAGAAATAAGTGCCCAGTCAAACTGACCCCAAGAGCAAAACATAGTCTTTTCAATGAGTTAAAAGAACAACCATGAGTTCTTGAGTCTACCTTATGCAAAACATTGAACAAGCAGGGGTTCTATGGCAGAACACCTGGGGCTTACATCTGGTGTAGAAAGAGCCCTGCATATCATAATGAAAACATCATCCCAACCATAAAGTATGGTGGAGGAAACATCATGATTTGGGCTTTGCTTCATCAGGGCCTGGTCAGGTTCCAATCATTGAGGGGAAGATGAATTACCAAATGTATCAAAAAAATATTCAGGATAAAGTGTGAATGTGTGTTCGTTTGCTGAAACTCTGTAGAAATTAAGTGGTGCAACAGGACAATGCTAAAAAAAAAAACAGAGCAAGTTCAAACCAGAACGGCTTCAGAAAAACAAAACCCACCTTTTGGAGTCAGAGCCCAGACCTCAACCCAATAGAGAAGCTATAGAATGACTTGAACCCTACACATGAGACGCCCAACGAATATGAAACCGTTAAAGCAGTTCTGCCAAGAAGAATGGACTAAGAAACGTCCTGAACTATGTGCAGGTCTGACCCATAGCTACAGGAAGTGCCTGGTTGAGGTTGTTGCTGCCAAAATGAAGGTCAACCAGTTATTAATTCCATTGGTTCACATACTTTTTCCACTAGCAACATGAGTTGCAATATGGTTGTTTTCAATAAACACAGAAAATATCATAATTTTACGTTATTATTTTAGACATTAGCACATTATATTTGTCAATACCCTTGACTTGGATAAAGATCGGATCACATTAAGGCAGAAAACCATGAATTTCCAAAAGGTTCACACACTTTTTCTTGCCATTGTATATCTGAACAGTATCCTTTTTCCTGACAGTGTACATATAAAATACAGAGGTAAAAGAAGATGGGAAATTAATTCTATATCGTCAAGCTTTCTTTATCATCATACAATTTTCCCTTTTGATTTTTCCAGTGTAGGGTGGATATTGTTGGCCAGGCAATATGTCTCCCACTGCAATAGCTCCTTTTGGGTGAATTCCTCCTTTTGGTCCATTCTTTCCACAAATCCCCTCACTTATGAGCTCCAACTTCATATCATCAGAGTTGTTCCCCACACAGGGGAAAACAATGGATGTATTTATTCTTGCATATCTCATAAAATGAGGTAATTCATTCTCATATTTTACAATATATGATAGATGAACCAGAAAATGTTCCCAAACCCGAGTCGGTGACAGAACCTGTCAAGATCATTTATCTTCTGATTACGGACATCATTCGGCAGTCATGGCTCCAAACTCTACCCGAGATGAAAAAGTACTGCTTTGTCATTGCTGTCATTGTTTAAGGACAGTAAACACGGCATGAAAATTTGTATAAAAATAAATAAATAAAGACATAAATAAAATAAAATAAAATAAAATGTAATAAAATTAAATAAAATAAAATTAAATTAAATAATAATGTAATAATATTATAGTCACATTTCTTTCAGAAAACTTATCTACAAATCAAGAGAATTAGGGTTAGATTCAACTTGAGGGCTGAAGCTAAAGATTAGAGTTAAAGTAAAGATTGAAGAGTATTATGCTTAAGATCGTGTTTAGGTTTAT
This sequence comes from Lepidarchus adonis, assembly GCA_037576955.1. Lineage (NCBI taxonomy): Eukaryota > Metazoa > Chordata > Actinopteri > Characiformes > Lepidarchidae > Lepidarchus > Lepidarchus adonis. The sequence goes on along the minus strand of JBBIGC010000082.1, from coordinate 7,858,432 downwards.
GTTCTGGTGTGGGGTTAAGATTATGGATTACAGCATTAACTGTAGAGTTGGTTAGGTTTAGGTTTAGGTTAGAGTAGTTGTTATGGTTAGGGCTATGTTTAAATTCTGGCTTTATCAAGATTGAGGTGAGAGTTAGGGTAGTTAGGATTAAGGTTAGATATAGGTTGTAGTTTTGAGTTTAGTTTGAAGTTAGTAGTTTGAAGTTAGGATTGACATAAGTCTTCGAGGCAGAGTTAAGGCAGAGAAAATTTAATCTGGCTTTAATAGACAGTAAAAATCTCTTGAGGATAGATGAAATACAAGAAAAAAACAAAAAAACAGAACTTTCATCATGCATAGGGTTTTTGCAGTGTGCCACACATTTTGTTATATATAAGTTAATTTCAAGCTGAGCATTTACGATGACCATCAAAATAAAGTGCTGCCAAATTTACCCCTAGCATATTTTTGGAGAAAGTTAAGAGAATCCTTCATTTCTCATCTATTGGCTGGAATGAATGTAATTGAAAGGGGCTCTTTGGTAAAGAGAACGTGTGAGTCACTCACCATCTGCCCCTTCCTGACTGACACACCCCTGCCAGGAGGTGTCTTCATGCCCTGGCTACATTCATCAGCCCTCCTCTGGTGTAGACGAATTGTTCGAGATGATTCTTTCAGATGACTAAACGTAGCCTTGTCTATCGTTTCCTTACATGACCTCCTTTCTTATATTACTGTTGCAAACACTATGTATGGCTCAAAAAATATACAATTCACAAATCCCCTCACATTCCTCAAAAATTCAATCAAATATCATACTTGGTGTCTGAGGTTTGCTCCTGATGCTACAAAGCTAATGTGGCTAATAGTTAATGTTTAAGTTAAGAAGTTAAGAAGTTTATGACTCAAACTAGCATTCTACTATCTGGCTAAACAGTTATGCTTTGTTCACACTACAAGATGTTAGCCAAGATTTCTATGAGATTATCTCTGAAAAGTTCACAATCCTTAAAAAATGTGCGTGTGTTTATTAGCTTCTGTATCTCAGGGGGTATCGCTAAGTGTGAGGGCTTTAAAAGTGGGGAGTTTGGTGGAGGTGGGTGTCAGTTTCAGAGACTTTGAGTCATTGTCAAATGTTGGTATAGCAGGTATCCTAGCATAGCTAATGGAAGTTTATGACTCAAACTAGCATTCTACTATCTGGCTAAACAGTTATGTCTTGTTCACACTACTAGCCGTTAGCCGTTAGCCGTTTTAGTCTTGGAAAAGCAGATATCCTAGCATAGCTAAATCAGTTGATGTTTTAGTCAGTTTTGAATGAGTGTAAACCTTAGCTGGATTAGCTGTAGTGCTAGCTTGCACACATCCTATCAAAACTACATGCTTGCTAACAGTTTGGTTTGCTCTTTTTCTTTAAATACCATAGGCAATATTCTTTTCTTCAAACTGAATTTTTATTAATAACTAAAGTTATGTGTGAAGCTATCACATAGCATGGTTTGTCTGCCTTGTTTTGTTAACCTAGCCACCTTATATAGTTCTCCACCTTATTGCCCCTTGGTTATGCTAAGCGGAGTCCTTTCTCCTTTCCTTGTTTTACATTTACATTTATTAGTTTGGTTGATGTTTGCCCAAAGCGACTTCCAAGGTACAGGAAGTCTGAGCAGGATTCCACTGAAGTGTGTGCTGCTGTAAAGACCAACACATTTCCTTTTAGTCAGTATATACAGGTGTGAACCAATGTGTACATGTCTGATAGTTTTAGGTGGTGAGGTGGGTGAGGAGTAGCTGAGTCTTTAAGCGCTTCTTCAATGTAGAGACTCAGCAGTTTTATTGTTCCTGGGCAACTTTTCCACCAGTAACAAAAAACATGGAAAAATCTGATTTTTGCCACAGTATATTTGTCAAATCCCTTGATCAGTTCACATTTTATGACAAATTACATCAGAAAAACATAAAATTCGGTTCACATACTTTTTCTTGCCACTGTATTTTTCTTACCAAAGCAAACAATGTAAATGTTCCCGTAAAGATCCACCATACAGTCAAAATGGGTTTCAACGGTCGATTACACTTTTCAGAGTTATATTTTTACCTTTTATTATAAAGATTGAATCTTATTTATTAATTTGCACCATTTTAATTAAAATAGAATATGCCGCAATGTTCTTTAACTGATATGAAGGGTAAAAGTTGATCCTGTGGTTCTTAACTACTGAGGAGGCTGATTTTGGAATCTTACAAAGCAGAAAACAATCAAATGCAAAGAACTGAAGAGGCTGGTCCTCACAACAACTTCATGTTGGCTGCCACTCATATTACTTCCTACAACCAGTTACAGTACATAATTTACATTTTTTTACAAATGTGACAAGAGGGCAATGTTACATACATATGGTTGATTTTTTTTTCAGTCACCACAAAACGTTTGGTGGTCCTAATATTGTCAATTCTGTTAAAGTTAGTGTTGTTTATGTTTTTCCCAGACTGAAATAGTCTTAATTTTGTGGTCAATCAACATACGACTCAAGCATGACTCAAGGCTCCACACACACACTCTGGACAGATGACTAAACCTCGCATAGTCCACCTTTTCCTTTCCCTAACCTCTTTTATTAAATGCCTATCACCCACAGTCTGACTCATGATCTATGACTTAAGGGTAAAGGGTGGTGTGAAGTTCAGGGCCAATTGCTTTTTCTGGTTCCTCAGCCCCTGCAACCTTTTCTCTGAACTGACAGGTTCTAAGTGGGCTTGACGGAATCAACAGAGCCATCAGTCAATGGACATGTGTTTCCGACCGACCTGGAGGCGCATATTAAGGAAGACGTCATATAAAAGTCATTTCCCAGAATCGGGAAATTAGATTTCTAAATTCATTGAGCTCGTAAGATTATTACCTCCACATCTAAACGATCACAACCTTCTTTTGCTTTACCTCGCCGTCGGGTTGCTGTAATGAAAATCACTTGTTCCTGGAAGCCTACCTGTGTAGATCTCTGCTTCAGACGGGTCCTCGATGCGCTTGTGCTGGATGATGTAATCTGCCACTTTGTAGCCAATCAGAGGCTCCACATCCACCCACTCCAACCCCAGCACAGTACTAGATGGCTCAAAGTGAGGAACTAACCGCAGCCTGCGAATAGAAAAGCCCAGGGTCCTCATTTATGGTACCGAGAAGCATTAATAAACATTTATAAACAGTATGATCATTATCTTTTTTACATGTTTTATATTCATTTACATCATTGGTGCACAAAGTTGGTCAGGAAGGGTTGGTGTCCACCACAGTTTGGTAGTTCTTCTCTTCCAATATTCACTAAATCTGGCAATTAACAGGTGAGTTGAACCAGTTGTGCTTGAGCAGGAGAAATACCAAACTATACGTCCCTATACATCATTACAATGGCTACTTAGGACTGCCACTCATTTTCCCATACGCCACAGAAAATCCTTCCCCCGCTGTCACTCATCCACACAATAACTCTCTCACAACACAGAACATAACAATATTACAATATTACCTGCTGCTTCATCACTAACCTCAAAGTGCAATTATTATAATTGATTCTTTTTATCTTATTTTATTGTATTCATTAAAATCACAGTCTTTATCACAGTATTTCATTCTTATCTCACGCTAGTCTTTACCTGTAGCTATACCTTACCTTTGTGTTTTTATCCTATGATGTATGTATGTTATTGTATGTCAATGTCTCTATGTGCAGTCGCTACATAAGCAAGCCAAGTCAAGCCAAATTTATTTATACTGCGCTTTTTACAACTGACGTTGTCACAAAGCAGCTTTACAGAGATTATAGAATCCGGGTCCGAGCCCCCAATGAGTAAGCTAAAGCGACATCAGCAATTTCCTCAGGGACAATAAAGTTTTTCTGATTCTGATTCTGATATAATGCTAATTACAGCTAATTTAATGACGTATAGGTCTGTGCAGTTCCATTCAATTTTTATTGTGTCATTTTAGGTCTGTTTCTCATTTGTATCTCACTGAAACAAATGGAGAAATTCCATCCACACGCCTTGACCCTGCTGATCCAGAGTGTGAGCGGAATGTGAGAATCAGGTCTGTTTTAGAACGTCATCTCCAATCTTTATGACAGTGTGAAGGAGCTTCGGAGCAGAACATTCCCGAACCTTCTTCAGGAAGGAATGAAACCCGATAGACAGCAATTAAAGGGAAGAAGATGGTGGTGTCGGGTGGGTGCATGACTTACACAGGCTGCCTCAGGGGGCTGCAGTTGGGCAGGCCGTCTTTGCCGAAGGCGCTCAGATCGCAGCGGCACCAGTTGTCGATGACATCGCCTTTGCCTGCGCACCAGTATGAGCTCATGGCTGCGCTCCTGAAGGCCTGCAAAGAAAAAAATGGGGGAACGGAGCAGGTGAAAGAAATGTAATTATCTGCAGCTCTTTGGCGGGAACGCAGTGAGTCATACCTCGAGAGCGGCAGACTCTCTCTCTCACCTTCGCTCGAAAAGTGGTGCGTCTCTGTGAAGCAGGCCCGAGCAAGGGCATCTCTGGGCACTTCGCCGAGACACAGCCCTGTCTGCTTTTAATTGGAAACTGTGACATGAAAGGTCAGACGGTGTGACTGTCGAGGCTATGACAGGATAAGCTAGTGGTGGATGAGTTCTGGAGGGGGTGGAGGAAAGAGAAGGAACATTGGAAAAACCATAAGAAAGACCGATTTTGGTTCTTTCCTTTGGAACTGGTAATACAAGGCTAACAAACAAATTGGTACCCACAACTTTTCCATAAAAACCTCCTTAAAATATCTCCCAACCTGCAGAAACCATATCTGAACTGAATGTAGGAAAAGATGCTCCACCGTGGAGATGAAACTAGAATCAGTGCAACCATCCCAGGTCAACAACGTTAAAGACAAAGAATGCCCGGCTCTGGTCCTGGTTCTGTTTGGTGATTTGATGTGAGGGGAGGGGCGCTGCCAAACTGACTCTCCAGGACCGACATTGGGCACCCCTGGTTTATGATGGGTTCCAATGCCCTTTCATGTCTTTCAGAAGCTTTAAACATCAGCATTGACATCCACTGTCAATCAATAATAATAAACCCAACACTTCTGCAATTATTAACCAATTTGTATGTTGAAAACAGTTATTACTGCTGTCAGCATTGTTTTACATTGACAATCCAATGATGTATTTCTGCCAGAGGGTGTACGGCAGCTCTGTGCAGTGGAATACCAAGAGCTCCTCTATCTAGAGCTGTAGTATTGGGACAAACATTATGTGTTTAGACACCAGACAGAACAGACCAGTTGAGCCATTTAGTTTTTGAACTATTCTCCTAAATCATTGATGTCTAATCTTGGCTCTGGAGTATTGTTTTCTCATAATCCAAATAATCAGCGTATGAAATGTAATTATTAAGAGCAGATAAGCACTCAAATGTGTAGGGCTGATCTTCAGGACAGACCTATTTATTCCTTGGATGCCAGGGGTGTCCAGCTTTGGTCCTAGAGAGCTGGTTGTGAGGATCCAGTCTGGGGTTTCCAATTCTCAGACCAGCCGCTCAAGGTCTCCAAGAAGACCGTCATTACCAAGATCACATTCACCTGACTTTTTGAGTATTTATACCGGAAGAACATTGCCTTCAGTGGAAAGTATTGTTTTGCCTAGTGAACGATTTTTTCTTTTCTGTGCCTGATCTTCTGCCTGTTTTCTTTACTTTGATTTCGGATTGTGGTTTAAAACTCTGAAGCTGCATTTGAGCCTCCTGTCTCAATCCTGACACTGGTGTTCACCATAGATTGCTAGTTTTTCTTTCACTATTCAACAAATATGGCTGAGCAGGAAAATCACCAGAAATTATTCCAAATATATGTTCTTAAAATGGAGATGGTAAAGCTGCCAATAGCTTCAAAAACGCCTAGTTTTCTCCTTCACATTTCCACCAGGAGGTGTACTTATGCCACCAGCACCTCCTCCGGCCCAGACAAATTGTTCCTGAGGACCTTATCTGGATGACCTGTGTCTAAACCAGGCCCAGACCACTCTATATCTCTTTTCACCTCCTTTATTAAATGATTGCACCTCAAATTTTGCTTCATAAACCATAAGTGAATTAGAGCTGTATTGGTCCTCAAGTACCCCTGCCCTTCACATCCCAAACAACCCTGCACACTTTACAACTCCAGATCCAGCTCATTACCTAACGAAGTCCCTCAAGGGTAATATAGTAGGCAAAAAAAAATGAGCAGCATCAAGGTTCCCCAGAGCACCACACTTTCAGTGTTTTCTCTAGATCTTCAACTCAGGAAGAACTTATTAACCTCATTAACCTCCAAGGCCACAGTATACACACTACAAATTACAAATACTTGCTCATCAAATGTGTCACAATAAATTATACAATACTGGTTTGAGAGAATATTTTAATCAAAATACAACTGTCATTTGGAATTACAAAAATGCATAAAAATAATCTGTAGCACTATTTAAGCCATTAGCAGAAGCCTTTTTTGAAGCAATTGACCGCAAATCCCACATTAAAAGAAGTACACTAGAACCCAACCAGCCCCAAACACCAGAGCAACTTCTCTTCTCCAGTCATGAGGAAAACAAACCAGTGCACCGGACCCAACCGAACTGATCACTTTAATTACGACAAAGAGCCTGGTGAGTAAAGTTTCGTCTTGTTTATTAGCCAATTTTAGTTACCGCTCTAACTGTCCAGAGCCACATAACATGTCTGACGGGTCACAGGTGCCTTCAGCCTCCACAATGCTGCCCTCAGAGAAGATCTCTATTCAGTTCTTCAGGTTTTCAGCACTCGTTCTGAAGAAAGTCTAAAGTTAAATGTTCTGAAGGCACCACTAGCATGCTATGCTAATGCTAGGTTAGCATTAGCATTGTGGGAGGGGAGAGTAAAAAAGGTCTGAAAACAGATGCATGCATGACTCTAAGTAGGTACAGATGTAATGTAGATGTGTCCTAGGAATTTGCAGCGATATATGACATATAATTCACAAACACACACATCAATCAGCCATCACATTAAAACCACCTGTCTAACATTGTGTAGGTCCCCCTCATGCCAAAACAGCTCTGACTTGTCATGGTTTGGACTCCACAGGACCTTTACAGGACCTCTTGGTGTCTGACACCAAGATTTTAGCAGCAAATCAGGTACTAACCACTGAATACCAGGAACCTCCTAGACCTGACATTTCAGAAGTGCTTCAGTTGATTAGTCATCAGTTTTCAAGAACTGACTGTTCACTTGCTGCCTAATATTGATTGGTTATTTATTAAGACATTAATCTAATGTGATTATTTGTCATTGTTGACTAGAGGAGGATAGGTTCCCTTTCTGAGACTTGGTTCCTTTCTACAGTTTAGGGTTTTTTTCTTCCCTCTGTTGCCTTTGTGAACACACCACAGAGAAATACAACCTCAGCATTGACCCAATGGGCAGCTGTCATAGGCAGCACCCAGGGAATTCTGGGGGATGGTACCTTGCACAAGTATATCTCAGTGGTACCTTTACCGGTTCTGGATTTGAACCAGTGACCCTCTGACCCAAGAGGCAACTCTCTAACTGAAAGAGCAGATGTTCTCACCGATATATAATCTAGAACAGTGGTTCCCAATATGTCAATCACAGAGTCGTGCATTTCAAAATAAACTCTACCTGTGACATGTGACACGTGACACAGCGCAATATTAAAAACAATGAACCAGGTCCCACTGAATAGATACAGTAGCATGTCATTAAAAAAGTGTTAGCCTATCATCCATGCCCACTGTGGTGTTTGGTAGTTGATTGACATACAGTACAGCCAGTCAAAACCCTTCTGTTCAAACATGCTTTCTCTCTCTGATTCATTTCCACTGCCTAAATTAAATATGCTTTTAAAATCTTTTCTAACTTAGTGATAATTATTTTTTATAAAAAAAATATATTATTATTATTTTATTTTCATTATTTTGGTGTGTATAGTGTCCTTGAGTGTTCTGAAAGGTGCTTAAAAAAAAGTATTATTATTATTATTATTATTATTATTATTATTATAGTTAACTGCTGTCATAGATGTGCATGAGTGTATGAAGTTTTAAATATGACAAGAGGAAAATGATACAATATAAACATAGAATATGAAACATGAACTATGCATCTTGTGTATTCACTGTTCAGCCATAACATTAAGACCACTGCCAGGTGAAGTGAGAAACATTGACAATGTGGTTACATCATTTACATTGGGGTGACAGCAAGTGAACAGTCAGTTCTTGAAGTTGATGTGCTAGAAGACAATCTGAGGGTCTTGTTGTGAACTCCAGAACAGCAGACGTTGTGGAGTTTTCCATGTGTGCGTTAGTTAGAAAGGACAGCTGGGTTATGGGCACCCGAGGCTCAATGATGCATGTGGGTTCATCTGTACACCACAGTCAGAGCTGTTCCAGCAGCATGAGGGGAACCTACACATACAGAATTGTTGGACAGGGGTTCTGGGCTTCATGAGATCCTCAATGGTCGTGGAGCTGCCGCTGGTTTCAGGAAGTTCCCTCCTAAGCTATTCTCACTTATAGCATCAGTGGGGTTCCCTTGGCTATGACACACTGCTTATTTACATCCAGGCAAATGCGTGTGAATGGACTTGATGAGAGAAGGGTTATTACGGAGGAGAAGGCCGGAGAGGGGAGGGGGCGCAAGGCTCTGCGATCCATCCATCGCAGCTTAATGACTTGCATGAGAGACGTCTGGCAGAGGCCAACAGAAGAGAAGCATGAGAGGGAGCTCGGGGCGAAGCAGGGCAACGGAGAGCAAGAAGGTGGAAGAATGTGACACGGGGTGAAAGAGAGAGTGTGAATAATGGAGTGACACAATAAACAAACCAACAAACAAAAACAAAGCGGTTTAACTGAGACTGGCACGACCCGTACTAAACCATGGCAGAACAAAAAAGCCTCCATGTTCCATGCGAATGAGAAACAGACAATCAGAAAACACAACAGGAAGTGCCGGGGCGGCATGTGCATACCCATTCATAGGCAAACATAGGCGGAGAAAAAGTGACTCCGTAATGGTCATGACCACAGTCTTGCCTTTGCATTTACCACCATCGGTTTCCAAGAGAAAAAAAAAAATTAAAACCACCCCAAGACATGCTTGACTGCTCAACTGCACATGAGAAGAAAACAGATTATTGCTGTGTTTATGTCTGGCAAGTAATGAAAGCCAGTTCAGACTGAGTAAACAGCCAGCTTAATTGCATTTTTGTGTGTGTGTGTGTGTGTGTGTGTGTGTGTGTGTATGTATGTATGTATGTATATATATATATATATATATATATATATAAGTATATATACATGTCTATAT
>JBBIGC010000082.1:7826657-7839489 GCA_037576955.1 Lepidarchus adonis | reverse complement strand
GTTGTTGTTGTTGTTGTTATTATTATTATTATTATTATTGTTATTATTATTATTATTATTATTATTATTATTATTATTATTATTATTATGTTTGCGTATTGAACTAGGGCGCCAGAAAAAGTGATGGGCGGGTCTGTGAACCATTCAGGGCGCAAGACCCGCCCAGGCTCCTTCTTCCAATCAAATTCACATTGGCGACGAATGGCCGTGACGCCTCCACTCCGCAGTGTCGTACACGCGCACGCCCTCTCGCGCACAAACACACCGCAGTCAGACTGACGCCGGAACGGCGAGGTAAGCAGCATCGCCGCAGACAGAACACACGAGTTAAAGCAGCTTTATTCTATCGCTTGTCACGAGTAGATTTTTTTCGCGTTGTTTCTCAATTGCTCTTCACCGCGGCACCGAGCTGCACATGACTCAGCTTCGGTATTTGCACGGGGCCTTAGCATTAGCCGTTAGCATGGCTGCCAGCCAGCAGCGGAGCAGCCTCTGTGCAGAGGAGCGCGCGGTGCATAAACATCCACGGTGCGCTTCAACTGTCGCCAGAATTGGGCGTCGAAACATCGGGTCTACATTTGGTTCCATAAGCTTTAAACACAGTTCAGTACTCACGAGCTCCTTCTCCGGTCCACCTTAACCTGCGCAGCACTTTCACGGCAGCTGTTGCACTGTTTCTACACAGCTGCTGCATCTTTTAAGGTGGAACGGAACAATTCCAGCAAGAATGATGGCTCGATAGATAGAACTTGACTAGTCTTGTCGTATTTGCTTAACTTGTAGCTGCCTAGTTGTCTGGTGTCAGCTGCCCAAAGAGAAAAATTGTTGTAGATCTAAATTAAATAATAAAACATAATAATACTATCCAAGATGGTGACCCACAACAGTGGAGCCCTGTTTTTGTAACTGTGGTATTGATCTTATAATGTGGGATTGACAAATATAGTGTCCTCTTATTCTCAAAGATCTAAATGTATTATTTTATTTATTCTTATCAGATATTATATTTAATTTTATTTAGTTACTGACAGTATAACTAGCAAATAACAATACTCTTACCACTAATAATTATAATTAATAATATTTCTTCTGTTTTTCTTATTTTTTATTACAATTAGATACTAAATAAGTAATACTACTACAGGGATTGGCTCTCCTATTTGCTTGTTGGGCGGCATGAATAAATACATGTGCAGTTAGACTCCCATTGCTCTCTTTTAGGCTGTGTGTGCCCCTGTGAAATGTAATTCCCTCTTTTCTAGCTTCAGAGATGCTCTGACACACTTGCTGCAAAGGCATCTCTGAAGCTGCAAGAACACATCATCATGTTACATAACACCTTGCTGTAAAATGACTCAGTGGGATTTCTTCTTTCTTTCCCTCCCTCCCCATGCCCGCGCCGCCAGTCAGTGACATGCATCATGGCCACCGCATCATGTCTGGATCCGGAGTTGGTGCGGGAGGTGCTGGAGTGCCCTATCTGCTTGGAGACGTACAATCAGGACCAGCTCCGGCCCAAGCTGCTCCAGTGCGGGCACTCGGTGTGCCGGCAGTGCCTCGAGAAGCTTCTGGCCAGCACCATCAATGGAGTGCGCTGCCCCTTCTGCAGCAAGGTGTCCCGCATGAGTAGCATTTCCCAGCTGGCCGACAACCTCACTGTGCTGAAGATCATCGACTGCGCCAGTTCGTGCAGCTCTGCCGCCGGCCTCATGTGCAAGTCCTGCAAGAATCGCCTGCCGCGGCAGTACTGCTGCGACTGCGGCGTGGTGCTGTGTGACGCTTGCAGGGGCGAAGTTCACCAGCATCAAGGCCACACCGTGCAGACCATCCGCACAGCTGCTGACGAGCGCAGGAAGGACCTGGGTGTGAAGCTGGCTAACCTCCGAGATGCCATGGCCAATATTCAGAAGAAGAAGGCAGCCATAGACAGCGTGTCGAAATCCTTCCGTCTCAAGTACAAGGCTGTGCAGCAGGAGTACGCCAGAGCAGAACTTCGGCTACAGGAGGAGCTCGGTCGATCGCGCCGTGCCTTTGCCGCCTCCATAGCAGAGGTGGAGAAGCTCAACGCTCAGATATTGGAAGAGCAGACGTACCTCCTCAACATTGCGGAGGTACAGGTGGTGTCTCGTTGCGACTACCTCACCATGAGGATCAAGCAGACAGACACCGCTTTGCTAGAAGATGGCGGCGGTAATGATGAGGAGGAGATTGAGTTGAAAAGTAGTCTCCCTGTCCTCTTGAAGTTGCAGGATCCTGAGCTGGTCAAGGCAGAGCACCTGCCTTCTCTAGATGTGGGTCAGCTGACAATTAAGTCCTGCACAGTTAACACAGATGAGGAGGATGGCTTGGAGATGGGCACTGCTGCAGCGCCCGTGGACCTGTATCGAGATGTAGACATGGTAGCTACTGTAGAGGAAGCAGTGTGCGCCGCACCTGGTAGTTTCAAGTCCAAGTCCGTAGATGGAGGTGGACCATCACCAGGAGCAACTGGAGGTGCATCTGGAGGCCAGCTCTGCCAGTTTGTAAAGAAGATGGGCTGCAAGGGGAACCTTCCAGGTATGTTCAATCTTCCAGTGAGCATCTGCGTCACATCCCAGGGAGATGTCCTGGTGGCAGACAGGGGCAACTACCGTATCCAGATATTCAACCGCAAGGGCTTCCAGCGCGAGATCCGCCGCAACCCTAGCAGCATCGACAACTTTGTCCTGAGCTTCCTAGGTGCTGACCTGCCCAATCTCATCCCTTTGTCCATTGCCATCACCCCGCAGGGTCTCATCGGGGTCACGGACAACTACGACAATTCTGTCAAGGTTTACACCACGGACGGCCACTGCATCGCCTGCCATAAGAACCAGCTCATCAAGCCTTGGGGCATAGCCGCCATGCCTTCGGGTCAGTTTGTGGTGTCGGATGTGGAGGGAGGAAAGCTGTGGTGCTTGGCCGTGGACCGTAACGTCGGGGTGGTGAACTACAACAGGTTGTGCTCGGCTGTCCGGCCCAAATTTGTGACTTGTGACTCTTCGGGCACGGTGTACTTCACTCAGGGCCTGGGTCTTAACATTGAGAACAGACATAACGAGCACCATCTGGAGGGAGGCTTCTCCATCGGCTCGGTGGGCACGGATGGGCAGCTGGGCAAACAGCTTAGCCACTTCTTCTCAGAGACCGAAGACTTCCGCTGCATCACAGGCATGTGCGTCGACTCCAACGGGGACTTGTTAGTGACGGATAGCGGGCGTAAGGAAATCTTGCAGTTCCCGAAGGAAGGTGGTTACAACATTCTGATCCAGGAGGGTCTAACTTGCCCGGTGGGTGTGGCCGTTACGCATAAAGGACAGCTCCTGGTTTTAGATTGCTGGGACCACTGCGTCAAGGTGTACACTTACTTGCAGAGGCGGCGTTCCTCGACTTGTTAGGACTGCCGTTGTCCATTTACACAAGACCCGAGCTACTTCGACTTGGTTGCAAAGTCCAGGCCGGATCATCAATGATGCCGGGACGGTGACTTGGCCGTAGGAAGAAGTGTCGCAAGTGAGATGGTTGACACGTTCTTTCACCACTGCCAGTGAGAGAGATTGAAGTGTGGGCTATGTTTACCAATATGGCTGCTCTGGAATACGGCACAACAGATGGCAATAATTGACGAGTGTTGTCTCCGAGTGGGAGTGTTTGTCAATCAATAATGTCTACATTCGTGATTATTTTGACTGCCATGCTGTGTTAGTGTTAAGATGACAGACTGTGAATACTTAATGATGCATAAGCTGCGAAAAATGATAAATCGCTGAATGGACTGACATGTTTAATCTGGCTTCCTGAACTCTCCATGTTTATCCACCTATTAATGGCGTGAGCTACTCGCTCATTACCCAGTTCTTCAGTGTCCAAGTGCCCTCTTATACCCCACATATCAAGGAACGAGCTATGTTTTTCATTGTACAACATTAGATATTCAATCCAGTGTAACGACCGTTAATCTTGGTATAAAAACATTAACATGATGCTAACTAGGTAATCGATGTCTTGATTCAGTCGTCGGTCATTTCGTGTGGTTGTTTTGTACCGTACAACCATGTTTGCATTGTAGTTACCAAAGGATTTCCAGTTCAGGATGTATAACGAGTAACCACTGCAATACGTCTTAAATCAAAGGCAAGGAGGTAGAAAACCCAGTCGTGTGCAAAAGTTTAGGCACCCAATAATGTACATGTTTTGTAGACAAACGAACATCGCTTCTGGAGTCACAGTGTCGGCTCAAACACAACCGACTCAACTCACCAGGTTTAGTGACCGTGTTTGAGGAGAACTACCAAACTATGTGGAGCACCCACCACCCAGTACAGAATTGGGGCTCAACAGAGAACCCACATTTATTAGCTGAATTGAACATATTGGAAATGCGTCATAAAACGTGGCTTGTGGAAAAATTATGGCCCATTTTATATCATTTGTAATTAAAAAAAACGTGTTGGAAAAAAACATTTCTCTTGCCCTGGGATGCTCAGACTTTTGCATATGACTGTATAAAGCAGAACAAAACATTAGGGTATATAAGAATACAGCATTCAAGTGTCCTTTTTTCTACATGAATCACAAGACTGTTGCTTTGTTTTTATGAACAGGACTTTAGGGCTGAGAAAAGGAAAATGTATTTAATTATATCTTTGCTAGTTTATTTTGTATTGTGATGGATTTGAGACAATAACCCAATATTGTTCTCTGGGACTGTGAGAAGAAATATTTTATTACCATCAATTGCCCCAAACTTGAAATTGCTGTTCTGCTCAAGATATCAAAACGAATTGCTGAAATATGAAAAAATCCCAAACGATTGATTTTTCCATGCTCATATGTGACATTTCTTTATCCTAATTACCTTTAGCCTTGATGCCATGTGGAGTGAGTTTTATCCTTGGTTTGATTGCGAGTGTTTGGGGTGACGCATTAGAATAGGGGTTTAAAACTCCAGTCCTGGACGGTCGGTGTCCAGCCCAGGTTGGTAATTCCCCACAATCACACTTTCTAAACCTGCTGAAGAACAGGTGAGAGGAATAAGGTGTTATTGATCAGGGAAATCACCGAACCCTCTAGGACTGGAGTTGGGCCCCTTGCATTATAAAGGTTGCGTTGAACTTGCTTGTCTTAAGTGTGTACCATTTCCACATGACTATTAATGTTACACTATTTGCGTTTCCCTTCACCTTTTGCAAGTGTTGCAAACAATAGTAAGAAAAAGTGTAAAACCAGTTTTTCCATTAAAAATGTTAGGAAATATCCTGTTCCTCTGAAACAGATCTGTTTGAGCACTTTACACTCTATCTAAAAAAACACTATTGCTGTCCATTATGTTCTTCATGTCTGAAAAAGACCTCAAATTTTATACAATCGCAAACCTTTTACAATATTTAGCTCTTTGGATGAAAATGTAGTGGGATTACATTTTCATGAACATCTCATTATGGCTTCTGAGCACATTGTTATTTGTTTTCTGGGTTAGTCATCTGTTCCTCCTCCTCGCTAAGACTCCTATCACACAGTACCACCAACACTGGGAGGGTGAAGGCTGGCATGTGACCTTTTCCAACGGTCTACACACTTAGAGGAGAACGTTGCAAATTCTGCTAGCCAGTGAGTGATTGAAGGGTCCAGATTTGCAGAATTTCAGTGAGCAAGGCCAGTTGTGCTTGTTTAGATTCCTGGTCATGGTTGGTTCCAAGGATGGGAAATTTTCTGATGATTTGGCCAGTCCAGATACGGTCAGTGCACGGACGTCACCTTTTTCAGCCCTGTTTGACCGAGTGCGGTACAATGTGAGCAAAAAGTCATTGCATTCATACATTTTTATCATTTTTTGAAACGTGGCACGACTTGGACATCGAAACATCTGTTTGGACTTCTCAAACTTGACCAAGTGATCTGTACTGTGTCTTAAAAGTGTTGACGTTTTGGCCATATTGGCTCCCCCTCGTAGCCGAAACTGGTGCGGTGACCATTTTATTCATGTGGAAATGGATAAACATGTTTGAATCCATATTAACTGCAGGTTTTTTCCATTGTGGAAAGTCATCCTGGTCTTGTTCAAAACAAGCAAAAGGAAAACCAACCCTGCACTGACAGAGTGAGAGAAGTGTCGGAAACGATCCCGCGTTCATGACGTGAAATTTTACCCCCCGGAGCTTTGCCAGCATGTTGGATCGTCATGGTGCTGTCAGCTTTAGGTTCCGGGGCATTTTCTCGCTCTGACAGGGTTCCTCTAGCAAGGTGCTGTGAACACATCTCTCATTCTCTGCCACATGTTTACGGCCGTGTTGTTCTTGCTTTGATGTTGACGTACGTGAAACGAGTCTCAAATTCTTTGTATTTTTCCTGATCAACCGTGTGCAATAAATTCAGCCTAAGTGGGATTTCCAAAGACTTCCTGTTTTCTTTCTGCCATTGTTCTGCATTAATTTCATTGATGTTTGTGAGTGATTAATAATAATAATTTGAATTTCTCAAACCCAAGGTCACTTTACACAGCAAAATATCAAACAAAACTTTTTGTGATGATCAACTCTGTATTTAAATAGTTAGTTATGAAATGGTTCTTGGTGCTGTATTGTTACTGTAGTAAATGCTAAAAGTTATGGATGATATTAAAATCACAATTGTTATATTTGATTCTTTTATTCCAGTGAATTATCGCACAGGCTCTTTTTCCACACTAGGACTAACTGTAATTAGCCGAACCACTAGTTGAGAAATTCTGCTTCGGGTCTTTATCATCAAAATCTTATCAATAAAACACATTAAATCTTAAGAAATGTATACTATAGATTGGGTGCCGTAAAGTAGGATTCCAGAACATTTAACAATTTATTTGCTACTCAGATAAAATTTATATTGAGAATATATTAATACAGCGACATTTAGTCCCATATATCTACAGTACCATTGCTTCTGAAGTTCACAAGATGGAGCAACACCTGGGCTTGTGGACATTAGGAAGGAATTAAATGGTAAAATTCAAATTAGTTGTGTTTAATTCATTACAGACAGTTTATATTTTACTGGTTAAATTATACACACTATATACACAAAATATTTTAAGCTCGGGTTCTTTGAAAGACATAGGTGAAGTTTAAATCTTAAGATGAAGAAACATAGTTTATGTTTTGAAATGGCTGGCTCGCAGGTTGAAAACCCAATTGTATAGTTTTTGTTGCTTTGCTATACAGTCAAACCCCGTTATCTCGCCCCTACTGGTCCGGGCCCTAAATGTGGCGAGAGGTGAGGGCGGTGAGCTACTGTAATGGATGGTTACAGCACTGACACCTTTCAGCATTTGTCTGTCATACATAGCATTAAAATGTAGTTGGACGCTTACTAACTGCTTTACTGTAATGCTGGACTCCCACAGGAGAGACTGGAGTTCGCTATATGCTAGCTGCATGTTCATGTTAGCATGTTGCTGGCTGTTAATAATGAGAAAATAGCAACATTACTATTAGCAGTAGCAGCATTAGCCGCCGCAGACCTATGGAATTAGCACAACTGAGCGCGTTCTAGGTTACAGCGCTAACACAAACCCAAGTTTGGTGAGCTATCGATAGAGAATTGCATAAACTGAATGTGTTGCACATTGTGGCGAGGGCGAGAGGTGAGGTTGGCGGCTTAACGAGGTAAGTAACATGGAAAGAAATCTGTTCTGCAGCCTTTCATGATAAGCTAATGGGGTACCTGAGCTAACTGTATATTCTGTTTACATTAATGATCATTTATACAGCTTCATAACTGCAAATTTGTACGATATAGTTACATAATTGCATTTCATTTAAACATCTTTCCATTTGCATAAAAATGACAGAAACCTAATGTGGAGAGGAGAAAGTTCTAGCAGTGTAGTGTTGAGGAGGTATAACCGGATTTAGTTCACTCTTCCAAATTGATTTCATCTTTAACCGTGTTTAATACACCACCTTCCCCATTTACCTTTCTGGTACTGGAGCCAGAGCTGCTGCTGGGCCTTTTTGCTGGGGAAGTAGATGTTGCAGGTGAGCTCCGAGCCATAGAGAGCCTCAGAGATGTAATGGCTACCATACTGCTGAATGAAGGACAGCAGCTCCTCGCGAGTGCTGTCTGCCGTCATGGCCTTCAGGACCTTTGAGAAACCTAAGAAACATGAGCACAGCATCAGCACCTGTGACGAGAATGGTGAACAGATGTCCCAGGACAGTGCCATATTTCAGCTTTGGCTTGGGTTTCCTGGCTAACTGCAGGTAGATACGACCATCACGTTTCTAAGCAATGGAGGAAGTTCTAACTGGACCTTCTTTGGCCAATGGTTCAGAAAAGTTACATACTACTGCTCTGGTGCTTTAAAACACAAACCCTATTTTACTGTGCTGTTGTTTTTTTAATTGGTTTTAGGTTCTGTCAAGCTGTTCAGGAGTCCAACCAGTCCAACCTCCTTTCTGGAAACCCTCTGGAGTCACAGCAAATCGTCAGTGTTTTGACTGCAGACATAGTTACGAAAAATAAAAATATGGTAAAAGTAGTTATTAAATAAAATTAGGTCAAATAAGGCCCTGGGGGATTAACATACAAATGGATGGGCAGTTAAGTCCAGGCTGTATTATTGACCCAGGTTTTTATGTGGTCATTATACCAGCCATCTGGACTTACTCCACTTGTTTTCACACTGGAGCAAATGCAAGCAGAAAAATCCCCTTTGATGGTGTGTAGTTTGCTGGGGAAGCTTTCCAATGGGTAGTTCTTGGTGAGTTCCTAGAACTGTTTGGTCTGAAAGTGCCTAATATCCTCCTGGACTATGAATTGGTCCCCAATAATCCAGCCATGTAGAATGGTTTCACAGTCTAAGAACAAAGTATTCCCTTTAATCTTTGTAAAACTGTTAAAACACTTTCAACAGTTTGAGATTTTCTTGTGCTTGTGCTTTACTCTGGCTCCATAATTCAGGTTTCTTCATTTCATTCAGTGTTTTTGAAGGTAATATGCTTTTATCCCTGCTCGACGGCAATACAGTCTTTACAGTCCTTTAAAAGTGAGAAGATGTTCTTTGATCTCTTAGTTATTCTTCTGCTGAAATATTAAAATGCAGAGATAAGGTTTGGAACACAGGGTATGTGGTAAGAACCTTCCCAATTTCAACAGGTTGACACCCTGTACAACCTCCAGCTTCCTGAGCCAAGACTTGTGAAGATGAAGACTTGTGTCAGCGAAAGAAAACCCATAAAATGTTTACATCTTGAATAGTGGTGATAGTAATGGAGGATAAAATCATCTAAATCAGTATTTAATAATGGTCTTTGCACTGAAAAACAGAATAAATATTAATAAATATTAATAATAAATAAATAACCATTTTTAATAAAAATATTTAAATATAGAAATATTATATAATAGATTTTTACTTACTATTGAAATCACTTTTAACCTTTTTTATTAAAAAATAAAATAAAAAATAAATATTATATAATAGATTTTTACTTATTGTTGAAATCACTTTTTAACCACTTTTAATAAAAAAATTAATAAAAAATATAAATATTATATAATAGATTTTTACTTATTATTGAAATCACTTTTTAACCACTTTTAATAAAAAAATAAATAAAAATATAAATATTATATAATAGATTTTTACTTATTGTTGAAATCACTTTTTAACCACTTTTAATAAAAAAATAATAAAAAATATAAATATTATATAATAGATTTTTACTTATTATTGAAATCACTTTTTAACCACTTTTAATAAAAAAAAAACCTAATCAAACTCAGGTAATCTAACGGTCAATGTTAATTTGTACAATATCCTTCTTTTTTTAATAGAGTTAAAAAAGTAACAGACTTAATTTCACCAGTTCAATTACCTCTAAATTTAGATTTAAATTACAGTCAAACCCCATTAGCTTCCCCCTATTGGTCCAGGCACTGAATTTGGGAGGCGGGGTTGGCGTGTTAAAAAGTGAAGACCCTGACACTCCTGCACTTTCACCTCAAATGACTCGACTCACTACGCTGAGCCAAACACTTGAGTACTGAGTACAAACTGTTTGGCTTTTTTCACATAAAACAGCATCAAAATCACACCAACAAAAATCAATATTAAATAATTGTTTTCGCTTTCTATGGCATCTACCTGTAGACAGTGTGATGGCACTGAGTTTAACCTTGTAGAGGTTGCTGCGGACTCGCCACTGCTGCACCATGGGATACCCCATCCCCTCAATGAACTGGGCATCTCCTGTGGGAGGAACACAAAAATCATCAGAGTTAGGGTTCCTGTAGGACCGCACTCTTAACAGAACGGCATCTGTGAAGAACCAAATAAGGTTCTTTGCCTGGTCAGTGTGGCAGTAACCCATTTTGGTGCTATAGAGAACCATTTTCAAAATACAGTGTCTTTACTGTGGAGTTTAATGACATTTCAATGTTAAAATGTTAGTGAGGAATGGGCGGGGCCAAAAAACTCTGATACATTTCCGTTCGTCCATTCATCCTGACTGTCTCTAAATAATATCCACTGAAAAAACGAGTGGAGATATGTTATTGGTTGTGTTCACAATGACAAATATAGTCACTTTAACATCACATCTACATTTTCTACACGATATTAAAGATCTAATTACGATATGCAGCTATGATTCCATGTTCAGCTGTTTTGCTAACGAAAGCTTGAGCCAAATTCAAAACCATTTCCCTTCAGGTTGATTAGAGACGATACAACACAAAGATCCAGCTGCTGGATTCTGTTTCTAGCCAGCTGTTGGCATCAGCTGACGACATTTATATTTAATGTTTGGGTTTTTATCTCTATTCATATTTTTTTATGGCTTATAAATGAAATTGGATTACTTTAGAGTATTTTTTCATTATTAATAATGATGATTCAAAGGCCCATTCCCACACTGCAACTAGAGAGATAAAAAAAATATTTCCTCAGTAAATCTGAGTCTGATTTGAGTGTCTGAGCATTTGTGTCCCATGTTCAGTTCTTCTTGAAATAAAAAAAGAAGATAAAGGAAATATCTACATATGTAGTTTATTCTGCAAATAAAAAAAGTTAATAAATAAATCATAGCAACTGAAACGATCTAATTTCAAGGCAGTAAATGACTTTTATTTTGCATATTTCATGAAATCTTACTCAGAAAATGTTTTGGTTTTTTTACATTTTTTTAGAAATTAATAAAAATCTTCAGTATATTTTCTCTAAATTTTTGCAGTTTTGGCAGCATGGCCCATTATTAATTTCTGCCACCTGCTCCAGCTGTTTGGAAAACTTGATATAGATGCATATGGATACAGCACCCATCCTGAGAGACTGGCAGCATATATGAGGTTTAAATTTTAACATTTTTATGACTTTTGTCATTTTTACCTTGTATCTTTAGTACTTTTATATTTATTACCTTTGTATTTTTATTAGTATAAGATGTATGTTTATTTTTTTTTGTCACTGTCTCTATGTTGCAGTCGCCACATAAGCAATTTCCTTAGGGAAAATAACGTTATTCTGATTCTGAAATACCCATGATTCATCACCCCAGCTCATTTTTAAACCCGATACGTTCTTTTCTAGTGGAGCGAACTGTAGGAAAGCATTGCCCGGGTCTTATTCTGCAGGATAAATGATGAATAAAGAAAAACAGAGACTAGATGAAGTCCCATTATGATGCTAATGCGACCAGATTCACCAACAGCTTGAATTGAAAAACAATCTGAACTTTAGCCCAACAGGGGAAATAAATCTATTAGCAGGTCTGGAACGGTTCACAGGGACGTCCAGAGAAGGAGACGTGTGCAGAGCATGAACCTCTGAGGGGCTGAGGTGCCCCAAAGCAACCGGGCAGAAAATGCTGATGGCTCAGCTAATGGTGGGATCAGGGTCACGTCCTGGGGCGAAAGATTCACTGCACTCACATGATAAGGGAGAGTTCGCTAGAGTTGTGTCATTGTGTGTCTCAGGTGGAAGGTGCTGTACATTTTTCCCCAGTACTTTATGGAGGGATTTCTGGAGGGAATTCCTACAGGAAGCAGTTTAGTCGGCTGGAGAAATAGTCTAAGCTGCAGTTCTTTGGCTCATTTCCTCAAGCGGCGTAGCTATTTCGCAAGGAAAACACCCCGACCAAGCGGGCTGGGTAAAAAAACAAGTAACTCTTTTTGTTCCCAAAGTGTAACTTTTAATTATATCCCTAAATTCCTGTTTTGGGAACAGATGGACCTGGTGGAGTTCTCTTGTGGAGTATTTGTGCTCTGGTTTCCTCCCACTGTCCAAAGGTTTGTGGTTTAGGCTGACTGGCTACTCCACATTACCCATAGATGTGAATGTATCTCGTTGTGATGGGTTGGCCTCCCAACCCTGGCCTATAATCAGCTGGGATCTGCTCCCGAAATGGATAAAGTGCTTTGGAAAATGGATGAGTGGATGTTTAAACTGAGTGAATTAAAATTTTCCGTTTAAGGGCAGCAACATATCAAATTGGGACGAGGCCATATTTACAACAGTGTAGCCCCTTTTCTTTTAATAATAGTCCATAAATGTTTGGGAACTGAGAAAACAAGTTGATGAGCTTTTAAAAGAGCAATGTTGTCCCATTCCTGTCTGATATAATATTCTAGCTCCTCAATACTCCTGGGTCTTATTTCATGACGTATCAAATGAAGCCACGCTGTTGTAATAGATGCAGTTTGTGGTTTAGGATGTGGCTTCTTCATTGCATCATAAAGTTTTCCTCTCTCAGACGCTCTTTTTATACCTCATCATGTGACTGACCTGTTGACATTAACATTAAGTTAACATTTAATGAATGAATTAATTAATTAA
>JBBIGC010000082.1:7780309-7791673 GCA_037576955.1 Lepidarchus adonis | reverse complement strand
TGTTTTAAGGACATTACATTAAAGTTGGATCAGCCTGTGGTGTGTTTTTCCACTTTAATTTTGAGTGTGACTCCAAACCAAAAACTCCATGGGTTGATACATTTGATTTCCAATGATAATTTTTGTGTGATTTTGTTGTCAGCAAATTCATCTAAGTATTTAATAAGAATATTTCATTCATTCAGATCTAGGATGTCTTATTTTTGTGTACCCCTTTTTGAGCAGTATATATATATAACATCAATAAAACTCCAATTCCCAAGAAAATATTCATAATAGAACCCATAAAACACACCAAATGTTGAACATGAGATATATTACAATTGCATTAAAAATATTAGCTCATTTTGAATTTAATTACACCAACACATCAAAAAGTTGGGACAAGACAACGAAGAACTAGAAAAGTAAGTAGAACTAAAACAGCCACTGGGATATTTTGCAACTAATTACATACATTGGTAACAGGTCAATAACATGACTAGGTATAAAATAACAGAGTTTCTCAGAATTAAAGTTGTCATAAGGTTTTTACATATCTGCAGAAACTAAATCTATAAATTGTGGAACAATTTCAGAATGTAAAATTGAGATCAATTCAAATAGAATATTTCATCATCTGCAGTACATGATATCATAAAAATAATTAAGAGAATTTGGAGAATGAGAAATAAATCCAATGTCCTCGAGCCCTAAAACAACACTGCATTAATAACAGGCATGAATCTGCAAAGAAGAAGCCATATGTGAACATGATGAATAAATTCCGCTTCTCTAAGCTCATTTCAAATGGACTGAGGCAAAGTGGAAAACTGTTCTGTGGTCAAACAAATTGAAATGTGAAATTCTTTTTAGAATTAGATGCTGTCTCCTCCTGACTAAAGTGGAAAGGGACATGTTTTCAGCTCCTTCAAAAAGCCTACATCTCTGATGGTATGGGAGTGCATTAGTACCTATGGGATTGGCAGCTGGAAAGGACCCATCAATGCTGAAAGTATACACAGGCTTAAGAGCTAGATATGCTCTCATCCTGATTATGACTTTTTCAGAGAAGGTCTTTCAATTGTTTGGGTTCAGATGATGGAACATCTGTTTTACGTAATTCCTTACATAAGTGTTATCGGGATCCACAATCCCAACCCATGAATCATCATCAGAAGGTTCACCTGGGAGTCAATAACCTACATCGAGCAACAGATCAGGCTGTCGACTGTCCTGTCGCCGCTCCATCTTCACTCCCACCTTGTACCCTACATGTCTTGCCATGTGTGTACAGTAATCAAACATCTGACTGCTGTTCACCTCCTGTTTACTTCCTATGAAGTTCTCCACTAACTGCTCAGTGACATTCTTGATAAAGCACTTAATGTTGTCTCCAGCGGATGGATCATTAGCTCACTGAAATTAATCTACTTACCAACGAATAAGGAATATTAAGTGGATAACCTTCGCTTGGAGTTTTACAAATCGGTTGCTGCAGATCTTTTTTAGAAGTCACCCTGAATTTCCTCTAGCTAATGACACTCTGCCAATTAGCATTTTTGTGAAGTGGCAGAGCTAATCTGCAACGAGGTCAATTATTTGTTCCTGCTTTCACACCAAAAAGTGGCAAAAGAAAGTAAACTGATTAAAAAAAAACAGGAGTGTTGTTAAGAGGGAGCCATGATGATGGCCATTGGGCTTCTCATATGGACACAAAAAAGTAAAAAAAACTTAATTACCATATTTTTTAAATAGCAGTTTCTTAACAAGCATCAGCACACAGTCCTGGCATCTATGTTACTCTTCTTCCTAACACAGCTTATTCCATCCATTGTCCAAACTGTCTATACATTTCTGGTTGTGGGGAAAATGGAGGCAATGCCAGCTGACTATGGACCAGGGAAGGGTATATACGCTAGACAGGAGGCCCACCATTTACACACACTCACACTCACGGGTAATTTACAGTAGCCATTCAAACCAGAGGAACCCGGAGAACCTGGAGGAAAGCTACGTAAATGCTGGGAGAGCTTGTGCACTCAGAAAGACAGCTGTGGCCGACACAGGGATCGAACCCAAGACCTTCTTGCTGTGGCAGCGTTAACCACTGGGTCAGGGGCTCATCCATGCTAATCCACTGCCATTATAGTGAGAATAAAATGCCCAATTTACTTCTCTCCAATTCTACCCAAAAGCTACAGTAGAGCACAGGCAACCTCCATCTTTTTGAAGCATTGCTAACACAACACCACTGGACACACTAACATGATTTGGGAAGACCACTAACTGCGCAAACGCACACACTGGCTAGCAATGCCAATGATGAGGGGAGGGGGAGGACCATCTTACCAATATAGATACAGTGCTCTCCTGGACTTCCATCCATGAATAACTGTGGTGCTACCAGTAATAATACTCACAATTAATTTTTTGTTTCTCAGAAGTTTGTTTTCTCTTTTAACTGTAAAGTTACTTGTTTGAACAGATGACGCTTTGTTGTAAAATATATTCAATCAAAGTTTGCTGTATACTTTACTGTGGAAAAAGTCAGTATCAGAGAAACAAAAGAGCAAACATTCAGTGAGGCTTTGAAGGAGACAGATCGAAAACACCTTCATTTGCCAGGTACAGGCAAAGGGCAAAGTAGGGTCGTGGGCACAATGCCAAGAGCCAAGAAACATCCAGAAACACAGCGAGCCTTTGAAACTTGGCAACAGCTCAAGAGATCTTGCAAAGCTCTGTTTCTATACACAGGTACTTATTGCCATTTTAAATGAGTACCAGCCTTGCTCTGTAACCTGGTGGTGGGTGTGGCCTAGTTTACACAGTACTATATATTTACAATGAAATTAAATATTACAAAACCTGAAGAACCAAATATATATATAACTTTTGCTGCAAAGTTTTTTTCGGAAAAATTAAAAGCAATTTTCTTGAAAAAAGTAGAAGATTTCAGACTAATTACTGATTGTATGTGCAGTTTTTCCTCCATGAAGCTGAAAAATGAAACTTATTAATATAATATCTGTTTTGGCTGGAAGTGAAATCACTTGGGCAGTGGCATGTCAAACAGCTAATTATGGCGTCTTGTTTTGGTGGTTCAAACAGGATGTCTAGTATAAGAATATGCTAGTGGGTGGAGTCGCATGACCCAACAGGCTTTCTTGAGATTTAAAAGCTGGAGATGGTAACACTTTGCTACCTGATTGACAGTTATGTCACTGCTGCCCCTTATGTACCAGATCATCCATCCATGGTGGTTAGCACTTTGTCCCTGGGATCAGAAGGTTGCAGGTTCAAGTCCCAATATATGCAAATACTTCCATTTCACTTTACTTCTTTGCAATGAGATGTTGAACTTCCAGTGGCCTTGGCAGAGGTTACAGCATCAATACTTAGGGAAACAATGAAGGCTTTTATTAGGGGGGAAACTATCTCCTATAAAGCTCATCAAAAACCAATCCAGTACAGATAAACTAACTAAGATATCTCAACGTTTTAGACTCCCTATACCCAGCCTCTAAAGAGCCAGATATCTTTAAGGAGCGAATGACATTGCAAGCTGAATTTGATCTTTTTATGTCCCAACAAACTACAGGTCAATTCCAGATCAAAATTTTATGAACAAGCGGAGAAGGCTAATACATTGTTGGCACATCACTTACAACAAGTATTTGTGTCTCAGCTGATGCCTAGGCTTGGGCAGAACTTCAGATCCATTGGAAATTAATCAAACTTTTAGGGACTTTTATAAGCTACTTTATTCAACTGATCACACTTCCATTTCTGTAGACCAGGCTTCTTTCTTCAACTGAATTAACATTCCTGTTTAGGACCAGAACTGGAGGCTGCGGTTGCAAAGAGTCCAGGTCCGGAAGCCCTCTCGGTTAAATTTTATGAAACGTTTTGACAGCATCTGGCCCCCTATCTGCTGGAGATGTATATTGAGTCTTTTAAGACAGACACGCACCCTCAAACCCTAAACCAGACTTGCATCTCTCTACTTTTAAAAAATGGTAAGGACTCCCTACAGAGTGGCTCATACTGCCCTGTTAGTTTGTTGAATGTTGATTGTAAACTGCTATCAGAATTACTAGCCAAGTGCTTAGAAGTGGTTCTACCCTCACTTATAAGCTTAGACCAAATTAGGTTCATTCATAACATGCCTTTTCTTTCTCAGGAATGTATTTAATGCGGTTTACAACCCCTTTACAAATGATGGGTGGAAGCTTTAATTGCATTGGATGCGGAGAAGGCATTTGACAGAGTGGAGTGGGAATATTTATTTTTTACTCTGGAGAAATTTGGATTTGGGGGGAAATTTGTTGCGTGGGTGAGATTACTATATGCGTCCCCTCAGACCGCGGGCAGGACAAATGGCATAAATTCTGAATACTTTTGTTTATATTGATCTACACGGCAGGGATGTCCACTTAGTCCTTTCTTATTCGCCCTGGTAATGGAGTCCCTTTCTATTGCGTTAAGGTCTTATCTAGATATAGCTGGTATCGTTAGCCACGGAGCTGAAGGTGGCCTTGCACGCAGATTATCTCTTGCTGTTTTTGTTGAATTTAATGTGCTCCATCCCTGCAGTGTTTTCAGTTCTAGAAGCCTTTAGTAACATCTCTGGATATAAGCGAAATCTTGGCAAACGCAAGATGTTTGTTGTGTAGAGAGGCGAAGGAGTGTCCACTTCCAAATATGCCATTTAAGATCTCAAACTCTTGCTTTGTATACCTCGGAATATATGTGTCTGATACAGTGGCCAATCTTTACAATAACAATTTCCTTTCTCAGCTTACATGGATCAGAGAGGACTTCAAGCAATGGTCTCTCTTAAATCTCTCTGTTGTGGCTAAGGTCAGTACAGTTAAAATGAATATTCTCCCTCCTATTCACGCCTCTTATACATATCTTTTTCAGAGCATTTTGAATTTTCTCCCTTTTCCTTCTTTTGCAAGGTAGAAACTCTTATTTTGGAATTTATTTGAGGCAAGAACCCTCCTAAGCTATGACATCAAATCCTACATCAAGGGCCATGGAGGAGGCCATAGGAGGGCAACAAAGCTCTGGGGAGAATGGCACTACCTAACTTTTTATATTATTATTGGGCAGCCAATATAAGAAACCTAATCTATGAAAACATTGGGTCCCAGCCATGATGGTTTACTATGAAGGCAACTTCTGCTAGGCTGGTGTCGTTAAAGGCCTTATTGTACTCACCTTTGTGTTCTTCTATTTCTACCAATACTAAGAATGTAGTAGTGGCCTCCTCCCTTAAGATCCGAGTTCAATTCGGCCTGCAATCACGTTCGATAAGAACCCCACTGGTAGCAAATCATAGTTCCCCTCCATCTTTATTGGACAACACTTTCTCTGTATGGGCTGGGCTGGGAATAAGAACTTTTAGAGACCTGTATGTTGATTCTATTTGTGCTTCCTTTCAGCAGCTAACAGGTACATTTTCACTGTCTAAAAGAAATCTTTTTAGGTATCTCCAAGCTTGTCACTTTTATTTCTAGTTCATTTCCCCTATTTCCAACCCTGCCTAAGCCCTCAGCCTTTGAGGTGTTTCTGATGCCTCTTCTTTCGATGAAAGGAGGTATTTCTTCTATTTACTTCGAAAATTTTAACCTCTCTGGTACTTCTTCTACTCAAAACTGTATGGGAAATAGACATGGGAGTGTCAATTTCAGATGATCTCTGAGGGGATGTCTGTCGGATCCTGCACATAGCTCACTAAACTAGGGCTCGACTTGCAAACATTTTTGGTAATGTATCCCTTCTGTGCTAGTTTTGGCTGATAAAGCTGATTTGTCTGGGAAGGTCTTCTCCTTTGAAAATATTACAGCATGGCAGATTGAGTTGAATTGCATTGATTGTGCATAAATC
Organism: Lepidarchus adonis; assembly: GCA_037576955.1. NCBI lineage: Eukaryota > Metazoa > Chordata > Actinopteri > Characiformes > Lepidarchidae > Lepidarchus > Lepidarchus adonis. Next base: position 7,785,799 of record JBBIGC010000082.1, on the reverse strand, counting down.
ACACATCAAGATGCTGATCTGACATCATGAGTAGTGCACAGGTTCACCTTATACTGCCCACAATAAAAGGCCAGGTGTATATATAAATGTATTTTATTTATTTATTTCATTTTCTCTTTCTCGCGTTTTCATTCTGTATCCTATTGTTTTTTCCAATGGGAAAGGATTCCTCTATATAAGGGGTAGGTGCCAGGGAGTGGGGTGTGGAGGGGTTGTTGGTGTGTTACTATTTACTGACTCTTGGGCGATGCGTTGAATGTCAAATTCATTGTATTGCGGAAAAAACAATAAAGAGTGTCAAAAAAAGAACTTCCAGTGATCAGTATGAGAGAGTGTGAGAGATTCATAACCTTAACACACTTAACACTAATGAGTGAATTGCAAGATATCTTACATAGCCCACCACAACAATAATAACACGATAAAGCGATTCTGTGATAATCAATATATCACACGACAATCATATAGAGATACTTCACAGAAACACAGGGATGTGTCATTAATTTACATAAATAACAGCAATGCTATTGTTACCTTTCCTGTATTTGCTGTGCAACCGCTGAGTGGGAGTTACTTGCCAATGTGTCTCCACCAATCACATAGATGATGTGTGTTTGGAAGGTGGGTAATCCGGCATAGCTTCAAGTTTAACCCTTATTATAGAGCGCTACATTTTTGTTAAATCTAAATTATTGCTGAGGACAGTTCAGTAAATGCCAGATATCGATGGGGATGCACAATTCTGCACAATTTCATTTAGTTTTTGTCCATTTCTTAAAGAAGCTCTCCAGCAATGTGTGTTTTACTAATGCATGTTTACTCACATCGACCGGGTTGTAGGCTTCATGCAGGAAAGAAGTGCAGAGATACGGCCATCATAAATTAATCCACAGTCTGTTCCGTAAATATTCTAAAAGTAAAGCAATTGAAGCCAAACTTTATAATTAAATGTGGCTGGTGTGTCTCTGGGCCGAGATTCTCTGTATTTCATTGTTGCTAAGCCACCTAGAGTAGACATGATGTAGCGATGCCGGTGAGTCAAGTTGGAGGTAAATGTTTATTTATAAAAATATTGATATTGCCATTTGCGTATCAATTATCGCATCGTGTGAGCAAGAACAACAATATATCAGCATATCGATATTTTGTTGCACACCTACTAATGAGTCACATGAACCTTTTCACTTAGGGGTGTACTTACATATCTTGCAAGCAGTTCAGACATTAATGGCCGTGTGTTGAGTTATTTTAAGGGGTCAGCAACACTGCATAATACCTACACATGTGTTTTATTAAGACGAACATAAAACAAGACTCAAGTCTCCAAAACTCAAAAGATGAGGAAGAAGTGGATCAGCACTTCTCATTCCTGGCTCCCCAGTGCTAGAACGAACTTCCTCTTGCTATAAGAACCACTGAATCACTTGCTGTTGTTAAGCAACACTTCAAGGAGTATCTAGGAGATTAACTACCCCTCGTTTATTGTTTATTTATTGTTTACTCTGTAATTAGATAACTTATTGTAATTTATTGTAAGGAATATTTCTCGTTTATTGTTTACTCTGTAATCCAAAGCACTTTTGTAATTCATTGTATATATTGTAAAGATTTCTTTTTTTTTTACTCTGTAATCAAAGTACTTTTTATAATTTATTCTATATATTGTAAAGAGTATGTATTTTTTTATTGTTTACTTTGTAATCAAAGCACTTTTTGTAATTTATTGTATATATTGTAAAGAATATTTATTGTTTACTGTTTACTCTGTAATAAAAGCCTTTTGTAATTTATTGTATATATTGTAAAAAAAAAATGTTTATTGATTACTCTGTAATCAAAGCACTTTTGTAATTTATTGTATATATTGTAAGGAATATTTCTTGTTTATTGTTTACTCTGTAATCAAAGCATTTTTTAAATTTATAGTATATATATTTTAAAGAATATTTATTGTATATTGTTTACTCTGTAATCAGAGCACTCGTTGTAATTTATTGTATATATTGTAATGAGTATTTATTGTTTACTGTTTACTCATAATCAGAGCATTTATTGCAATGTATTGTATCTACTGTAATGAGTATATTTTGTTTATTAATTACTCTGTAAAAAGAGCAATTACAGTGTTATAAGTTATTGTATCGACTGTAATGAGTACTCTGTAAACAGAGCACTTGTTGCAATTTATTATGACTACAATAAAAAGTATTTACTGATTATTGTTACTCTGTTAACAGAGCACTTATTGTAAAGTATTGTATCGACTGTAAGCACAGTATTTATTGTTTAGCGTTACTCTGTAAATTTGTATTGTTTATTGTTAACTCTGAGTTGGACAGGTTAAGATTTACAGATACAGGGCTAAAAAACACTGTTGCACGTTGCTTCTACTAAATGCTAAATGTAAATGTAAACTACATAGTCACTTTATGTCAGCGGCATTAATGTTAGGACTGAGCAGTGTATCTTGAAAAAGAAAACTGAATATAAATATTATGTGTCGTCACTGTGTAACTGAATACTTACCTTTACACTGTAAAGAAAACTGATGAGAAAAACTGTAAACGTCTATAAGTAAGTCAACACATTGGCCATCACTCACTGGCATCAGTTCTCATAAAGCTTGACCACTAAGCAAACCGGGTCCCTGACCTATGATATAGACAAGTACACAGTGAATCACGCCTGGTCGATACACACTTCCACTCATAAATAACACACCCATGGTCCAGCTCATCAGCTGACACTAGGAGGGCCATCGATTGGCTCATTCTCCGAGCCATCAATCAACTACAGACCGGCTGCATGAAATGACTGTGTCGTTGGCCGGCAAAGAGTGCCGAGCGTTCAGGTGATATAATTTTGAAGTTGTCGGTTTTGAGGTTCTTGGTGAAGGTGGAAGAGAATTTGTGGAAGGTAACCCCTTTATTTTTATGCAAATTAACCTAGCATTTCAATTTTTAAAAATCTTTATTAAAATAATAGCAACAACAAGCCTGTGTCCCAAGAGACACACTCGGTTCTGTCATCAGAAGGTCATCAGTTCAATTCCCAGTGATGCCCCAGATTCCCAGACGGCATAAAAGCCTCATTACGTATGCGTCAGTCTTCACTCGCCCAGTTGGAAGCCTTGTGTCAAAATGGGCCCAAAGGCCAATAGATGGAAAACACCAGTGATACAGCAAAAAAAAAGCTTTTTGGAATTTTTTATGCCATGTTAATCCTTTCTCAAGGACAAACGGACGGAAAGACGTCGCTCACCAAGCTCTCCCACATTTCTACTGCTGGTTCAGGGAAAGGAACCAAAAACCCTTCCCTCACAAACCTTTCTATAACTTTTAGGCTTTTAAAAAAAATGATTTATTCAAAATTAATAAAAGAAAATATTTTTTGTTGCATATTTATCGATCTGTTTCTTAGTTTGCTTTGTTTTTTGTTTATCAAAAGCTAGCCGAGAAGAAAAATATTTTCACGAGACAAATCAATGAGGCAGTTCTCATTAGATGGAAAGTAAGTTAATTTTAAACATTTAATTAGGTTGGATAGGACACAAGGTAATTAATACAGTTGTGCTCATAAGTTTACATACCCTGACAGAATTTATGATTTCTTAACCACTTTTCAGAGAATATGTTTTTTTTTTCTTTCACTCATGGTTTTTGGCTGAAGCCATTTATTGTGTTTATTTATTTATTTTTAATCATAATCCCAACACAAACTACCCAAATGATCCCTGATCAAAAGTTTACACACCCTGGTGATTTGGCTTGATAACATGCACACAACTTGACGCAATAGGGTTTGAATGGTTATTAAAGGAACCATCTTCACCTGTGATCTGTTTGCTTGTAATTAGTGGGTGAGTATAAACGGTCAGTGAGTTTCTGGACTCCTGACAGAACCATCATTTTGCACCCAGTAAAATCAAGGATATTAAAAATGCCAATCAGCAGTGTTCAACCTCGAATCAACAAGTGGAAAATAGTGGTTCTGTTCAAACCAAACCACAAACATTTCAGCCAAAACTGCCAGGAAAATTGTTCTGGATAAAAACCCCACAAATAACTTCAGGTGAAATACAGGACTCTCTGAAAAAATGTGATGTGGCTGTTTCAAGATGCACAATAAGCTGCATGGTCAAATTGCCAAGTATAAATAATATTTTATATGTATCAGCATCAGCAACTATGCACATGAAACGTATTGCATATCAGCATCGGGCTACTTAGCATTTTGGTTACTTCTTCATTTCTTCACTGCTACTGTGGTGTGTGTGATCTCTGCAAAGATGCTCAATTCAAGTCTGGAAAGAAAGAATCCAGGATTTCACTCTAGCTGCGATGACGAGTCTTCTCCTGGATTAAGTTCATACAGAATCCAAGCGATTGGAACAAAATCCAAGGTGCTTTCTGGACCTGAACATTTCTTACTGTATATGTACGCAGTGTTGACCGCTGGGTGTGCTCCTGCCTTTGTGATAGCAATTCCATCGCAAGGAGAATGATTATGAGGCTGTATTTTACATATCCAAGATAGCAACACTTGTGTGTGTGTGTGTGTGTGTGTGTGTGTGTGGACAGGCAATGTCTGGAAGAAAACAGTTTGAGAGGCACTGTTGTAGCTGTTTTGTGCTCAGAAAGCTGGGGAACATTTACCTCATGCACTTTGGAAATTCGCTAATTAAACAGTGATGGACTGTTAATTGGCAAGGCGAGAAATTATAATTACTATACGTAATGATTATGGCACGCTGCAACCTCGGCAGTGCAATCAGTCAGAACAGACGGATTGAGCTAATTAAGCAATGTGAGTGCTTTCATAATACTTAAGTCTTCAAACGCAGCGGCGTTCTCATAGTGTCATCCACATACTAAACACAATCACCCAGTAGCACCTTCACTTCACGTCTTTCCCGCACACAATACATCTCCACACAGACGATCCATCTACTTCAAACTTTCAAAGACCAGCATCATAATTACACATTACAGGCATATTTGATGTCTGTGCTCAGTATGCGATTTCCTATGGTCTATGGCCCAAGGTCAATATGCAACTGCCTATGGTCTATGACCTATGGTCAGTATGTGATTACCTGTAGTCTATGACCTATGGTCAGTACTGTATGTGATTACATGTAGTCTATGACCTATGGTCAGTACTGTATGTGATTACCTGTAGTCTATGACCTATGGTCAGTATGTGATTGCCTGTAGTCTATGACCTATGGTCAGTATGTGATTGCCTGTAGTCTATGGCAAAAAGTCAGTATGTGATTACCTGTAGTCTATGGCCTATGGTCAGTACTGTATGTGATTACCTGTAGTCTATGACCTATGGTCAGTACTGTATGTGATTACCTGTAGTCTATGGCCTATGGTCAGTACTGTATGTGATTACCTGTAGTCTATGACCTATGGTCAGTACTGTATGTGATTACCTGTAGTCTATGGCCTATGGTCAGTACTGTATGTGATTACCTGTAGTCTA
>JBBIGC010000082.1:7714192-7732426 GCA_037576955.1 Lepidarchus adonis | reverse complement strand
GTAGTAGTAGCAGTAATAGCAGTAGTTGTAGTAGTAGCAGCAGTAGTTGTAGTAGTTGTAGTAGTAGCAGCAATAGTAGCAGTAGTTGTAGTAGCAGTAGTAGTAACAGTAGTAGCAGCAGTAGTAGCAGTAGTAGTAGCAGTAATAGCAGTAGTAGCAGTAGTTGTAGTAGTAGCAGCAGTAATAGCAGTAGTTGTAGTAGTAGCAGCAATAGTAGCAGTAGTTGTAGTAGCAGTAGTAGTAACAGTAGTAGCAGCAGTAGTAACAGTAGTAGCAGTAGTAGTAACAGTAGTAGCAGCAGTAGTAACAGTAGTAGCAGCAGTAGTAACAGTAGTAGCAGCAGTAGTCGTACTTATTGATTGTCATAATAGTTGCAGAATAATCAACAGTAAATATTCATTAGTTAATAAATTATGTACTAATTTCTAAATGATTCATATTTAAAGAAATAACTTGGATCCATAGTTAGTATCATCTAACTAAGCAAAAGCGTTTCCTTTGCACTTGATCCTGAAGCTGGTGATGAGAAATTTAAACTGGGTTCAGGTTTTACAGCAGCTCGTGATCACTTCCAACTACGACGCCTCAATCTTCATCACATATTGACTCTCAGCCGCACGGGACCAACAGTCTCAGAAGTTCAGAGCAAGTTCATATTGACCGTGGACTGTGGGCAAATAAAGGCCTGGCTGTGAAATGTAAATGTTAGGCTATTGACGAGACATGAAGAGCATTTGGAAGTGAAGTGAAGTGAAGCTCATGCCTGGATCTGTCTCACTGCTTTTTGCAGCTGCATTTTGGTTGGTGAGGACAGATGTGGGTCAGGAAGACGTCCTGCTGTTCGACTCTATAACACTCCTGGAAACGGCGTTACATCACATGCACCTTCATTATCACTAACCCCTCCCAGCGGTGGTTTCCATGTCCATGTGTATGAGGTGTATAGTTACTGTAACCTTCAAATAAAAATGCTTCTAAATGTCAAAATCATACAGTATCTAATTTAATCCCAGATACAGTCAGTAAATGAAGGTCATTTTGGTGTGATTTTTTTTTTTTTTCAGGATTTGTATCCAATTTGATTTATCGAACGATTATACTCTGCTATACTCATCTTAAAGGAAGAATTGAGTCGTTTTATTTATAAAATATTATTAGATAATTTTTATATTTTTTTGTGAATGAATTTTTACCAAAAATGAAATTTGCAAATGAGATATTAGTTTAAATATACATCAATTTGCACAATATTTTTTTTTCCATCAAAAATCCTAATGAATCAACAAAAACACCACTTTTATCAGATTAAATCAGATTTTATCATGATCCTAAATTTAGCTCTACGGAATAAATCATTTCATGAGGGAAGATGTTCTCCAAGCTGGTGCTGAACGTGGAGAGAAGCTGATTTGGAGAAAAACAAGTCTCAGAGCTGTATCCTCCAGTCAGATCTTAGAGAACATGCTCCATTCGTGGGAATGTGCTGTGGAAGGAGCAAATGTGGATGTTCTAGTGAGAAACGAGCTGCTGGATGAAACCACATGGCTGTGGAGAGTGTGGGCAGAAAAAACTACACCTTCATGGGGGTTGTGGTGAATATGTGAGGTTTGCACAAATTGTAATAAGCCTCAGACTCCACCAAACGTCTTGCTGGTCCAGTGCATTTGGGTAAAAGAAAAATTGTTGACTATTTAACCTACTTACTACTTCATTCACGTTCAGACAGATGTTCAAAATGTCCAGAAGTACATGTCTACCATCATTCTGGCTAAATAAATATGAAATACACATAAATGCCCATCCAGACACAGTATTTCCTCCAGAGGAAAAAATAAACAGCTTACAACACACACACACACACAACGAACTTTTTCTTGCCTCTGTACATCGCTAGTGCTGATTCATGATGTCCTCCTGCCGCGTCTCTGCAGGAGCACTGTACCACAACCTCATGCTCCATTTCCCCAGGAAAGGGGGATTTCATTTGCCCAGGCAACCAGCTACCTGGCAACTACAGATAGCAAAGCTAACCAGACGGAGTTTCCTGCTGAGCTCATAATAAGTCCAGCACTTCAGCACGTCGGCCGCGGGACCCGCACGGTGCGATTTATGGCTTTGACCCCATCCTTCAACTGGAGGCGTGTGGAGCCCTATGGATTTTCACATTACTGGTGCTGGCACTGATACCAGAGGCCTTCTGCTGTTACTCATCCCAGCTGTGAAAAGCCAGGTGTAAATTTATGACCCCACTAAGATTGGATTACAGATTTTTGGGAAAAATGGCTAATTCACTGCAATTCGCCAATCATGACAATTTAGCTAATACAGACGATTCACGAGTTAATGTGATTGGTTGATAGTTGTGTGTAATGTCTATTGTCTAAAATGGCCAAATTAGCTGATTGGTTTGCTTGTTTCCCAGGTTCTGATATGCAGCAGCTTCCAACCGACGAAAATTCAACTCGAGCTCAAATAAACAAACATTACTTACTTCGCTAATGGAGTCATAGCACCTTTCCATTTTTTACAGCGTTTAGCTGACACTCTTATCCAGAGTGATGTACAGAGTGAGCTGTTGAGGGTTAGGCGCCTCACTCAAGGGCACTAAAGTTTACTTGCTGGTTCCGGGGATCAATCCTTTTAGAAATAAACTTTTTGTGGGAAAAAAAAAACTGTGGAAGTCAACTGCTGTAGAAAATAACTGCATTCAGATCCAATAACTATAAATAAGCAGTCTGATAATAGTTGTGCCAAGTCTATTGATTTATACTACCATTAATAATGCACTGAAAAATTGCTATTATAAATGTAATGCAAGAAAAGTGTCAAAAATTAAGATAAAAATGAATAAAATATTGAATTACGGTGATATTGGAGTGAAATAAATATAATTTGGGTAATTATTAATTATAATATTAGGTATTATAAATTATTATTATTATCATAATTGGTGCTGTTTTTATTTATTCATTTATTGCAGAGTGGGGATTTCCATTCTAGATTGGACACCACCAATAATGGAAGGATCATTAAATAGTGTAACAAGTGCCACATTTTGGGCAGTTGGACAGAGACTGAAGTACCTGTAAAAGACCAGTACCTATGGTTACATAACAGAACATGAGTTTTAAAAAAAGACTAATTTTTTTATAATATTATAAGAATAATATTTTCTAAAAGACACAGGAAGCCAGTGCAGTTCTTTCAAAACCAGAGTGAGGTGAAATTAATTTCTTGTTCCTGCTGCTACGTTCTGTACAGGAGGTAAAGGATGTGTCGTTTTCTCAGGACGTCCAGCAAAGAGAAGAGTACAGTAATCGATGGTCCCGTAACAAATGCATGGGATAGTTTTTGATGGAAAAGATGGAAAATGCTCATTTTTAGCAAAAAATGACAGAGTACCGCATGGGTGGAGATATTAAACAGAGATCACGGTGTAAAATTACACTCTGGTCTCACAAACAATTTGGTGCAAAAATGACCTGATTCTCACAAATTCATATCCATCACTAGAAATTCTGGCCATGATTAAGCTTATTTTTAAAAAATACACCCAGTTCTTCAAAATGCTTAAAATTTTCTAAATCTTAAGAATTTTATAGTAACCAAATATACACAGCAGGTGATTTGATTGTTAAAACCCTTATTAGTAAAATTACCAAAATGTTCCCACCCCTGTTAACCTGCCATGACTGAATGTGTGTTGGTTGGTAATGTGGAAGCACGTAGGTGCTCGTTCATGTAAAAAAAAAAAAAAAAATCAAATCGCCCACAAATTACACTATTTTTACTTGTGTACAGTTGATTCAGCTTTATTTTTTGCACTTTTTTTATGAAAGCAAAGAAAAAAAAGAACATTTTTGATAAAGAAAATGCATTCTTGAATATGTATAAAGTGATCATTTCCTCCACCCTTGAACGAGACCACGCTCGGGAATGTACTATAGAGCAAGAACAAAAATACATTCAGGGGCCGAACATGAATCATTCCCAGATTGCAAATCCATCATGAATGGAAACGCTGATAAATGTTTCAGCGATGCTATAAAAAGTCAAAATAAAATCACAGCGTCTGGGTTGGCGCCATAAACCCAACAGCATGTGCATAATGCAGCTACGACTATAAAACCAGGCAAACCTTGACGATACAGCGCTATTCCTGGCACCACCTGCAAGACAAGACCATACGCAGCACATGCTAGTAGTAAACAGGGGCTCGGGCTGAAAACGCTGCATGACTTTAGCTGGAGCAACACTTCAATGGACCAACCCACAGACAGAATAACAAGAACTTTATTGTGGTTCTCCTCTAGCATTCCTGTGTTCCTGCTTTATTTCCTCAACCTGATCTCAGCCACGTTCTCTTACATCATTCAACAGGTCTCCATCTGGATATGACACTGCCGTTGCATCATGTCAGGGACTTGTCAGAGAAAAGAATCGTGTCTTTGACTTGTAATGTTGGGGAGCAGAGCTGTTTGAGACATCTTAAGAACCTGTCCTCCTGATTGCTTGTCTGATATTCAACGCTGCATCATTTCCTTCCTTTTCAGGACAAAAAATGATACATTTTCCTAAAAAATAGTACAAATTAAATCAATAATTGAAAAAAAAAACACTATGAAATAAGTCTCGTTCACCTCTACGAGCAGAAATCGACTTGCTCCGCCCCCAACGGTTGGGCGGAGTGTGTCCATTCTCGTCTCCGATAGAAAACAATGCGAAAATTTCATCAGAGAACCAAATGCAGTTGATTAGCTCCACCCCCTCTCCCTTCCTCCACCCTGTTCCCTCTATCTTGGCCTTCCTCTCCTCCAGGAGCTAATTAATAGAAGTGCAGGGCCTGCAGGCAGCCCCGGCTCCCACTCTGCTGCTCACATCCCATACAGGATTAAAGCAAACAAGAGAGCCAGCAGGGCCCACTGGGGATTAACGTGTGGGGCCTGGGCTCCCTACAGTGCACAATCATCTACACACACACATGCTGAGCCTACACACAACTGCTAGGTCAGCCCCAGCTTGCTCAACCCACCAGCACCCCACCTACAGTCAGCACGGGGCCTCAGCTCTACACAACACGGGACCCTAATCCACCCGCATGGGGTCCAGACTGAACATGGCTGGAGGCAATAGGGGTCAGAAGTGAGGTCTAGAGCTGAAGAGATGAAGTGATACGGTATATAGCAAAGGTGGAAGCCATGTTGGATTACATGGGGTTTAGTCTCAGAGACTCCACCCACAGAGATCTTTTATTTACTGTACACAGTCAGCCACTGCTTCTTGATTTTATACTCTGACTGGCTGTTAATATGTCTGTGCATTGGCTAATTTCAGTCTAAATCGAAGCTACAAGCTTAATACGCTATTTTAAACATCATTCCATTGTTGCCATCCTTCCTGTTACAATTTCAGAGGTCAACCGATCACGGACAATAAAAAATGAAGATAAAAATGAAGGAAATATTTAATAGCAAGGTAATGAAATAAATACAATTTGTATAAGTTTGTATCAAATATGATTTTAATTCATTATTATTATTATTGGTGTTGTTTATTTATTTATTTATTCACTTATTGCGGGGTGAAGATTTTTCCCCAGATTTTCCAATTTAGTTCCATTCTAATTAGGACACCACCAATACTGGAATGATCATTAGACATGTTGGGCAGTTGGAGGGAGTTTGAGACCAAAAGACCAGTACCTATGGTTACATAACGGAACATGAGTTTAAAAAGAAGCAAAAGTGGTTTATAATATTTCCTAAAAGACACAGGAAGCCAGTGCAGTTGTTTTTCTTTTCTACTGCTACGTTCTGTACAGGAGGTAAAGGATGTGTTGTTTTCTCAGGAAGCCCAGCAAAGAGAACATTACAGTAATCGATGGTCCCGTAACAAATGCATGGGCAAGTTTTTCTGCAACAATTTGTTACAAGATGGAAAATGCTCACTTTTAGCAACAAATGACAGAGTACCACATGGGTGGAGATATTAAACAACGGATAAAACAGAGACCACAAAGTCAGCCACTGCTTCTTGATTTTATATTCTCACTGGCTGTTAATATTGTGACGATCTTTGGCCTAAAGTTAGGGAAAGTGATGGAGAGGGAAAGGGAAAGAAATGGAAAGTGAAGGAGCCTGACACAAACAGTATTGCTCGAATTGGGCAGCTGCCCATTACTTTATTAGGCTTTGAAAAGAACTCTAAAGCACTCGCAATGTCCCAAAGCACACAAAGCCTCAGCTCTGCAACAATATGTCTGAGCATTGGCTTATTTTAGTCTAAAACGAAGCCTTTTCAAGCTACAAGCTTAATACGTTATATTAAACATCATTGTTTAATATAATATAAGGTGAACATTGTTGTTAGTCCCTTGTTTTACAATTTCAGAGGTTAAATTAACATGGACCCACTGTCACCATTTTGTTTCACATGTGGTTGTTTTTGTTGTGCCACCATTTTGAAAGTCGCTCGCACCTAAACGCTAAGTAAGTCAAATGGTTCCTGATGGCAATACCGGAAATTATTATTATTATTTTTTTTTTTACATTTTCGTTTCCAAATCCATGTTAATGGCATTCTGCACACAATTTTAATTTATTACACAGTAAGTGCTAAACTGTCAGTCTATTAAAAGAAAACAATGAACAGTATTATCTGAGACCGTAAAGACAACAAAGTAAACAGGTCTACAAGCCCAAAAAAACATGTTTGACTCTGGGTAATTAATATTAATAATAAGTTTACAAGATAAAGACATTGGAACCTATTTTAGTTTTTCGTCCTGTTAACCATTCCTCAACCTAGAAGAAGTCACTTGCTCAAGTCATTGTTTGAGCTCTAAGTAATTGAGCCATAACTCTTTTCTTAACAAAATAATAAAACAGGTCACAAGCATTAGAGGCTTAAAGGCATTAACATGTAAAGAAATATTTGTGAAACACTGACTTGTTCTCCTTTACTACAGATGAGTGCTGTCACTTGTTTATCGTTAGCACCAAACCCAAATTGGTGACATTCTTGAAATCAAAGCTGTGAATTTGTGCAAGTATATTTGTGAATGGGACAGACACTGAAGTTTTAAGTGCTCAGTCTCAGAGGTTTGATTTGACACTTGCAGCTATTTATTTGGCAGGTCGGCACACTGGAGGTACTCGCTTGTTTACATTTTTGAAATATTCACCCCAACAAAATCGATAAGCACAGCTGAGATGATTTCTTTCAGTTAAAGATATGACTGCATATTTCATTTTCACAGCTAAAAATATTTGATTGAGATGACAGTTGTTATGAGCAAAAATCCATCACTACTGGTAAAGACGGAGACTTTTTTTATATATACACACGCATGTGTGTGTGTGTGTGTGTGTGTGTGTAGCAGTGTTTAGAAGCATGGAACATACGAAATTTGAGCTTTTAATGTTTCCGTCAGAAATGAACCATCCCTAACTTGCAACTTTGTGAATTTTTAAGTGCTTAGAATCAGAAGCCAAGACATGACATTTTGAGGTCTGTCATCCCTAAAAACCCAGTCACATTTTCACATTCCACTGCGTTCCATCAGCACAGCAGAGTGAGCCCTGTATCTCTTTTTCAACACCTATACACACTGCCCCATATAAACTCCATAATTACTAGCATATAGGCCAATCTAAAAGTTACAGTCAAACCCGTTAGCTCATCAAAAACTCCTCTCACAAGCTACAGAACAGATTTCCTTCCATGTTATTTACCTCGTTAATAAGCCAACCTCACCTCTCGCCCTCGCCACAATGAGCAAAGTGTCAGGTGTGTGCATTTCTCCAACTATAACTCACCAAACTTAGGTCCGTGTTAGCGCTGTAGCCTAGAACGCAGTCAGTCTAATAATACTAGACTAGTAATACTAGAGTTCGCTGCTGATGCAGCTGCTCTTTGGTGGGTGGGCGATATTAGCTAACAATGGAAAAATCATTGATGCAGCCTCGGTCTGGTTGGTGTCTGGACCAGTCAACACAGGAAACCCTGCTGTTTGACTGATGGTTGGTTGGTGCCGTCCATGCTCCTGTCTTTGCATAAAGGTTTGTGAATTAGACCAAAAATGTCTGGTAAATGAATGATGCAAAATTTCAATCCATCATGGCAATAACTGGACAAAGACCCAGCAGGACATTGCTGATGCTTTTACTGCTCGATTTCATGCTATACTTTCCTGCTCTTCATTCTTGGGGTTTTTTGTGGAGAAACTGCTGTATTAACTCTAAAATTGCTCAGGGGTTACATATATGTAAATAACACTCAAAATATTTACTCTATCACTGATATTTTACACACATATTGAAAACAGGTCTTTGATTAATATATAAAAAATTTAAACCATTCTACAATGGGGTTTTGGAATTATTCAAAAGTAAATTACCTTTTCATAAAGGAATCTTTTCTTTCTTAATTAAACTATGTAAAATATGGAAAAGCTCAAAATGTCAAAATTAAACTTAATTTCTTAAATTGTACACATGTTCTGATCAATTATTTTTTGAATGATGTTTCTGAGACATTCTGCTCTGAAGTTATTAAGCTTTTGATACAACTATACCATCTAGGCGGAAATTGACCAAATCCACCCCACTTCCAAAAAGGGTTAACAAAATGAACAAATCACATTTTCAAGAAATAATGGATTTGTAGGTCTGTAGATCATGGACTGATTCTCCCCCAATTGGTCAGTATGCAGATGAGGCCTGACCATGTGTGATTTCCCAATGTGAGCCAAATGCCTTTGGTACAACGGGCGAAGAAAATTGGCACACCCTTTTGATATGTCGTCGTCTTCTCTTGGGAACAAAGTAAAATACTGTAGCTGACCGTCTGATGGAAGCAATGCAAGCAAAGTTTGAATCTTGAAGTGTAGGGTCAAATATTGGGATCTTTTCTCTGACATTCTTTCTTTGACAAATCTCTAGAAGTGACTTCACTTAATGTTGCTACAACACGGAGTTCTGTTATGTCATCTAATAACAGTCCACCAGCAGGGACCTGTAGGTAATGGTGCACCTTGGGCATCCTGCTGTGTAGAGTTTTTATTGACTTATTTAACTGCTTGAAGTTCAGGAAGCACAACATTTACTGTTATGGAACATATGGGAATTATACTTCCCAGACAGGCTGCCTGTGCTGTATGATTTGCATTTTTGGTAACTTAACAGTATTCTCTAATGTTGTATTAACAAAAGGAATATTTATCTTTTTATTGAATATCTACATTTAGAGATGATGCGATAAAATCATAGTCTGGTGATCTAGTTGAAATTGCAAACACAATGTATTATCCTGTCTGGCCTTAGTGTTTTATTTAATGTAGAAACATTTTATAGTTTGTTAAAATGCAAATACTTGTTCCGCAAGACATACTAAACACAGTGAAAATCGTACATTTCATTAACCATGTGGAATTCAGTACCAGTTCAGGGTCTTTTTTGTCTTAATGACAGCGAAGAATGTCCTGGACTCTTAACTCTACTTTAGAATAGAATAGGCTTTTATTCTCATTGCACAGGAGTACAACGAAATTGTGGGTGCTCCACCCAAGCAGTGGTGCATCAACAGAGGAAACGGAAAACAATAAAAAACACACTTTAAGAATTTAAAAATATTAAAAAAAGACTAATTTAAAAACATAAGAATAATTTAGAAAGGATGAACATGAAGAAATGAGATAGAATGTGGTGGTGATATATAGAATAGTGTGTGGAGTGATATATACAGAAAGTGGTGGTTATATAAACAGAATGTGGCATTTTTTGGGTGATTCAGTCCTTAGTTTATTAATTATGTGTTGTGTTATGGGTAATTTGAAGTCCTGATGGCCCAGAGGAAGAAGCTGTAGTACAGTAATAGTTCATGTTGAAGTACTTGTTGTCTGTAATAGACTTGCTTAAAAGCACCTAATGATAACGTGGGATGTGTTAGCCTCTCAGATCGTAATGTTGTAGCACGTGCACTGTATTCTATGACTAAAAAAATGTGTTAAACGTTTTTGTAGGAATAAACTGCATAAAACACTTGATTGTTCCTGTATCCTGGTAGTCGCTTTGGAAAATCGTCAGCCTAATGAATACATATAAATGTAAATATATTACATTTCATAATTATTTTTTAATTAAATGTGACTTCTGTATTTTTAGCTTTGTTATATTAGATGCACACATTTGTTAACTTGACATTAGATTAAATCGCTCTGATATTCTAAGACATTTAGTCCACTTTTGCGAGTATTAACTCTAAACGATTATATTTTAACACACAGATGTGTAATATAAGGGACTGTTCTCTATAAAACATGTATCTGGAGAATGAAAAAGTAAATGAGAAATAAAGCTGCGCCAGGCAAACCCTGAGAAATCTGTAAAGCAGTTGTGCGGATGTGTTTTCTACTAGAGGGAGCAGGGTTGAGCATATTGAACAGAACTCTGCTGGCTGGGGCCGCGGTATCACATGACCACAATAGATGGACCCTGTCAGTCGTCATTAGGTATCTGCTCTATTTTCCGCTGGCATTAGCGTTAGCTAGCCCACTCATCCCAGCACAATACAACCTATGCTGTTTTTTCCCACCCCTGTCTAATAAATTGAGGAAGAAACTGCTTTAGCAAACCCAGCAAGGCAAGAGTGGGAGGTGAAAAAGGATGGAATGGCCAGAAGTACACCTACGAAGAAGTGCAGGATGTATGGACATCAGCTATTAAATGTCAAATATTAGCCACAGATGGAGCTTGACCTTCAAGATATTGCCAAAAGTTCTATGGCAATATTGCTCATTGCCAAACACTTTGCAATACAGAATAAAGACAATGGTCAGTAAAGACTGGGTTGAACAGCAATGTATGACACTGTGATTATGACAAATATTTCGAGCATTTCTACAGTGACTCCTACCAAAGGATGTGAAATATTAAGCAGCTGTAATACTGAAATGACTTGGTCAGAGCATCTCCAAAAAATAGGTTCTTTTGGGACCTCCTGACTAAGTTGTCAGTGTGTCATTTCGGGGAAGGTTAACCATTGTTCCAAGTTAAACTTAAAAATTGAGATCTTTTAGCCCAGTTGACTTTACCAGACAGATTCAGTGATTTCTTGATTTAATCAGAATGTGGGGAGTAGAATTGTACTGAAATTGACCAATGGAAATGAACCTTTCACATAGGGCCAGGTAGGTACCTTTGTCTAGTATGAACATTAAGGGGGGGGAATACATTTTCACAGCACTGTAGATAGACGGACAGACAGACAGACAGACAGACAGACAGACAGACAGACGTTTACAAAAGCAATTGTGTGTGTGTATAAATGCGCGACATTAAAATGTTGCATATAATTTGAGACAGGTCACGTTTGTATTCTATGCTTTTATATTTTTTGTAAGTTAATTGTACACACAGTTCATTGGGGAATTAGGATACAAAGATTACCTCATCACTAACACACAGGATTGTCTCTTTATGAGCAGTGCCTTACAGTATCTGCATTCAAGTGCAAATCCCATTTTTCAAAGAGGCATTCAGTAAGAGCATAGAGCTGCCCTTTATCCAGTAATAGAGTGGTTTTGCGAGAATGCGATCATTGTTACTGATTCAAGCCTAATTGTCTGCCAAGAAGAATTTAATTGTCTTCACTATTGTCAAATACGTTAATCAGCTGCATCCACACACAGATTACGTTTTGCTGCGCTGGCGTTTGTATGCACTGTGCCTAGCGAAACGATCACCTCCTT
Organism: Lepidarchus adonis; assembly: GCA_037576955.1. Classification (NCBI taxonomy): domain Eukaryota; kingdom Metazoa; phylum Chordata; class Actinopteri; order Characiformes; family Lepidarchidae; genus Lepidarchus; species Lepidarchus adonis. Next base: position 7,720,677 of record JBBIGC010000082.1, on the reverse strand, counting down.
TGTTAGGGAGGTTAGAGAGGAGCTGTCCGGTGCTGAAATGCTGACCACTCAGTCTTCCCTGCTCCGAACCCACCGCCTCAATGACTCGGGGAGCTGTCAGTGGTGCTGAAAACTAGAGCAACTTTTCAAGCATTGCATTCACTTTGAAGTCACATGGTAGTTGCAGTGTTGGCTCCTTTTCTTGGCCATCAGCAAAGCTGACTGTGTCTGACTTGTGTCAGACAGAGTGGCACACAAATCCACAGGGAGAAACACAGCACCAGCCTAATGGGTCCCTGCTCAATTTGTTGAAAAAATAATGAAAACGGTCTAGTCATTGAACTCCACCTCTAATAGTGAGGTGCGAAGCAGATCTGTACTTCATAGTAGTTTGTGTTATGACTGACTAGGGGAAAGGGAGTGTAGCTGATGGCCTTTTACAGATGTGGTCCAATCTGCAAGCAAACAACCCTTGTAATTCTAACCAGTCTTTTTTCAAACAGCAGCTGTCTAATGAACAATAAATCAGAAGCTTTCATGGCTCATATACAGGCAAGGTCCCATTCTTGTGGTGCATTATGGACATTACAGCATTGCAGTTATGATGTGTTTTGACCTTTATAAAAATTAAGGCAGTTGTTCCCCACAGAAACACCAATATTAAACAATCAGGTGCTAAGGATGAAGCTGAAGTCATGTAGGAGAAATCTGGAGGCAAACATGTGTTCTTTTAACTAGCTCATACATCATCAACTACTGTTTATAACAACACCTGGATCCACTTTACTGCTTAACTGTTTGTTTGCATTGATTCTAATGTTCACTCGGTTTTCTCTGCACAAAGACACTGCTCACAACAATGACAGCTGCAGAGTACGATAAATATTTATTTGTCTTTACATACAAATCAAAAGTATTTTATACATTAAAACATATAAGCTCATTCCTAAAACAAGTTCATAATATTTCTTTATTATTTTAAGGAGATAATTTATTGAGATTATTTATTGTATCCATTTAGCCATCTATTATCCAAAGTGCTTATCACAGGGAAGCTGGAGCTGATCCCAAGGCCAAGGCAGACGTGACTGACCATGTTACGTGAATTCATTACATTTTTGTATTTATTCATTTATTTCATTTCATTTAAATCTATCACAGGACAGTACTGCAGCCCAATCAGTTCCCCCATGTCCTTGTCAATTTTACAAACTACCACTGAGAGATAGGACATAGGAGTATACTTGACACATTATTACTTTTCTCAAATGAAAAAAAAAAGTCTAATCAATCATTTCCATGGCTGATTCAAATGAGATGAATTTTTATTCAGATTTCACAGCTTTTGTCTTATTTTCTGGTCCATTCTTGTCCCTGAGCTACAGCATGTTTCATAAAGAGGACGTATATTCTCCTTTACATTTACATCAGTGGTCCCCAAACAGATTTATTTTGTCATTTTTATCCACGACACCTTAAATACCGGTCTGTGAAAATATTGTCTGACATTAAACCGGTCCGCGGCGCGAAAAAGGTTGGGGACCTCTGGTTTACATGATTTCAATAAATCTAGAGTAAGGCCATGTGACTCCATCATAGGCTGACTCATTCTGTATCTAAAATAAAACATCATGTTTCCTGCCATCAAGGACGAAACAATCGTCATCATCAGATTTGCGCTACAAAACCTCTGAATCACCCAGAACACACGACATTAACAGCTGGTTGAAACTGGTTGAAACTGGCCTGGTGGGTGATTAAACAGCATTAAAACCCCTGATGACCATCAGTTATTGTGCTCAGAGACCTTCAATGCAAACTGAAACGTACTCTACACTTCTGCCTAACCTTCTCTTTGGGGATCCTCCTAAAAAGAGAATCCACCTTCCAACAAACATTTACTTCATCATTTTTCTCTCTTTCTTAAATAAAACCTTTGAATTCGTTTGGTGACCTGACCTCTCCATGAAGAACATCACCACTCACAACATCAACGTATAACTTGTGTTGAAAGGTCATTCAGAGATCCTGTGTTCAAGGAATATTCATTCAGAAATATACCAATGAATATTCAAAGCCTGGAAAACGTTATTCAGTCGTAATCTTTTATAATGAGTGTGTTATTTATACAGACTGTCGACATACACAGGCAGGTTTTGATGGCTCCATTTCATAAGTTAAATCTGTCAATCAACAATATCTAATAATTACAACTGCATCAAATTAATCTGACACAAAATGGGAGTTTGCTCTCAACTGAGGAGTTTCAACAAGAACCCAGTCCCACGTTCTCCTCGACATCAGAATAATCACAGTAAAAATAAAAGTACATTTAAAGTTATATCAGTGCGAAAAGTCCGAATCTTTACGTAAAGACACACCCCTACACACACACAAAATTCATAGACATTTTCAAATTCTTTTTTTTTTATTTCTTTATAAACATCAGCTGTGGAATAAAGCTGCACTTCACAAATATTTAATGCTTAGAATGAAAGATCAAAAGAACAGAAATAAAAAAAATGGAAAAATGCATGAAAAAATGTTAATAAAAAATTATAATGATAAAAAATATGATTTTTTTGAAATATGATTATGAAATATTATAAAAAAAATTTATTAAAATGTTTATGCATTTTCCATTTTTAAAAAATAAATATTTTAATTACTCTAAGTGTAACTTAAGTATTTTAATATTTTCACACGCATACGTGAGAGAGAAAGAGAGAGAGAGAGTAGTTGCAGTAGTTTTGGTCACTTGTTATGTAACAAGCCTCTTTGTGCCATGTTTCTAGTGGCCTCTTTCATGAATGACCAGTTCTGACCACAGGGCAGGTGTTGTCTGGATATTGTTTGCATATAATTGTACAAGCAGTTAGAAGCTAAAGACGAGTAGATGCAGCGAAGTGAATGTGATCTGCATCATACATAACAAGAGAAGATAATATAAAAGCAAGAAATTTAAATTCTGTCCTTATCAAGTAAACAAACCCATGTTCTCTCCGTGTATTCATACTCTTCATCCCTCAGGCTGCAGCTCCCCACTTACTGCAGAAAGCATCGTCTCCGGGCGTCACTGACGAAGCAGAATTGGACTAATTAAGGTGCCACTCAGTTTCTGCTGTAGCTATATTTGTAAATATTTGCATAAAGTGTATTTGCATATGCATTATGCATTTAAAGAACTTAACTCAATGGTCTTTTAGTTTAAGCCTGGTCACTGTGGCATTGCTTAGTGTAGATATATGTTATAGAGCATGTGCATCCGCATTCTGTGTGTATACATGCAGGTGAAAATACATAAATAAATAAAAAAGTAAATAAATAAAAATAAATAAATTAAAAATAACACATAATTACAATCACTATGTACTTTAAGGTGTAACGATGGGTTTTAGATTATACATATACAGTACATACATTCATACATACACACACACACACACATACATACAGTTCTACTCATAACTTTTCATACCCTGCCCAAATTTATGATTTCGTAACCATTTTTCAGAGAATATGAATGAACACTTTTCTTTCACTCATGGTTAGTGTTTGGCTGAAACCATTTATCATCAATCAACTGTATTTAATCTTTAAAATCATAATCACAACACAAACTACCCAAATGACCCTGATCAAAAGTTTACATACCCCAGGTACAAACACTTAATACTGTGTATTGCCCCTTTAACATCAATAACTGCTTGAGGTCTTTTGTGGTAGTAGTGAATAAGGCTCTTTATCTTCTCAGATGGTAAATCTGCTCATTCTTGCTGCAAAAAGCCTCCAGTTCCTGTAAATTCTTGGGCTCCTGCATGAACTGCACATTTGAGGTTCTCCCCAGAGTGGCTCAATGAGGTCAGGAGACGGAGATGGCCACTCCAGAACCTTTATTTTGATGTAGCCAATGACAGGTCAACTTGGCCTTGTGTTTTGGATCAGTGTCATGTTAAAATGTTCAAGTATGTCCCATGCGCCGAGTCAGGGCTGATGAGTGCAAATTTCCCTCCAGTATTTTTTGATAATTTACTGCATTCATCTCATCATCAATTTTAACACAATTCCCTGTGTCTTTGTAGCTCACAAATCCCCAAAACATCAGCGATCCACCACCGTGTTTCACAGTAGGAATAGTTTACCTTTCATCATAGGCCTTGTTGACTTCTCTCTAAATGTATCGCTTATGGTTGTGGCCAAAATGTTAATTTTAGTCTCATATTCCAAAAACCTTTGTGCCAGAAGGTTTGATGTTTGTCTCTGTGCTGCTTGGCATATTGTAAGCAGAATTCTTTGTGGTATTTCTTCTGGCAACTCGACCATGCAGCCCATCTTTCTTCAGGCTAAATCACCAGGGTGTGTAAACTTACTTTTAATCAGGGTCATTTAAAAAGAGTAAACAAAGTTGATTTATAATAAATGGCTTCAGCCAAACACTAACCATGAGTGAAAGAAAAGATTGTGTGTCATCATTCATATTCTCTGACAAATGGCAAAGAAATCATAAATTCTGTCAGGACATAATTTATTATATATATATATATATAGTTGTCCTGAGCAGAGAAACACCCCCAAAGCATAATGCTTAACAATGGGGATAGTGTTCTTGGCTGCTTTTTGTGTTGATCAAATATACATAAAGGAAATGTGTACATCAAAACATTTGTAATTGCAATAGTCTTCTGGGAGAAAAGTGTGCATTTTCAGGGCAAATTATATATATATATATATATATACACACAAACACACTTCTTGTACCATTACATACCTATTAAACCTTAATAAATACTATAATTATAATATGGCATAGTCATATAATCATAAAAATCTGGAATGCAGAATAGGTAGTTGGTGAGTGTTTGTGTGTATGTGTGCATGCGTGTGTGTGTGTGTTTGTTAGTTGGATCTGGATTTGAGGTGATGAAAGCAGAACTCCACAGGCTGAAGATTACTTTTGTTTGAACACTGTTCACAGTGTTGTAATTACCACTGTTTGCGTCAGCAGATAAGGAATAAAGCGATTTTATTGCCTGATTGCAGTAAACAAATTAACGTCTGCATATATGCAAATGACACTCCCCAAACTAAATGAACACAAATCTGCATGTAAATGCCTCATTGGAGATATGAGGTGACGTCTGTGAGAACTGGGAAAACAAAAATGAAAAAAAACAACATCCATGAGTGACAGACACATGGTTGACTTGATGAAGTGGTTTAAATAAAAGTTTAGATCTTGTAGGTATTTTATAATGATTTCTCCTAATACAAGCATCAGCCATCACTATACTGTGTCTCTTTGGTCAGTGGTTCTTAATCTGGGAGATCAGTTTGAGATCTTACTGCTATGAAGAAATCCTGGTCACCAAGTAGACTAAGGACAGTGATCTGAACCGCGTATGTGTGTGTTATTAATAAAAGAGCTTATTAGACCAAATCTGCGAATCTATTGAAGATTTGCAGATGGATTTGTTAAAGGGATGTTGGATGTAAAAAAACAACAACTTTGTTTTCAGTACAATCTGAGAAAATATGAATCAAAATGGCCATTTAAGCCTAAACTATGCAAAAAATAAATAAATAAATAAAAAATAAATAAATAAAATTATAATATTTGTATATATTTTTTTATTATTATTTTTTTAAAATATATATATATATATTTTTTTTCTCAGATGTTCTACTCTTATGTTAACATTTACTGCAACTGTCAAGGTGAAGTTTTCCCAGACCTATTATATCATGAGAACGTCATACAACATAATAAAAATTATAATCTCTATAGACTACGATACTTTCTACTTTCAGTTTCTGATTTTATTTTTTTATTTTGATTGCAATGTTTTTTTTTTTAGAACTGAGAAGATCATCAGTATAAGTAAATTATGTTTTATTAGAAATATGAGTTAATGTCTGACCATAAAAAAATATTTAACCAGAGTTTCAAGCTACTTAAAATTAGCTTTGTTGCCATTTTTTTAACTGCAGATTAAGAATTAGAATTGTTCCCCACACAGCAAGCCATTTTGGTCTTTCTTCCAAACAAGGAGTCCCCATGTTGTATTTTAATTTCTCATTCACCAGGCTGCTAAAGAAACAAAGCGGGTATTCTTGGAGGACACGTGAAGTTCATTCACGTTTGACAAACACCAATGGTAGATACCCTCTGGAATGTAAAGACCATAACAATACACACACATGCTGTTGTATTGTTATTGCTCATGGGATCCATTCAAAAGTCTTCTGGAGACTGAATCACATGGAAGAGGGATGAAAGCACTTCTGCTCTCTGTGGGCCTCTACACCACTCTGCTTGGTCAGGGCTTTGGACAATAGCAGGCACATATCCTTTGGGTTAGGTCAGGTATAAATGCAAGGGTTAGACCAGAGCAGAGTGTGTCAGTCACCAGTTGGAAACAGCTCAGTTGCAAACACCAACCAAAGCCGCCAAAATGATGGGCAAGGTAAGGTCACATCAACACGGGTTCCATTTTGAAGAACTTTTT